>OVAN01005135.1:0-24147 GCA_900406275.1 Anastatica hierochuntica | reverse complement strand
GCAACAAAAGGGACTAAAAACCTCCCAGATCTAAGTGGAAACGCATCAAGTTGACTCTTGTCTTGTCTTTGAATGATGTGTTTATTGCCTAACCCTTGCATCTTAGTTGCTTTTAGATTACCTAATCAATGGCTTAGCTCATGAATTCCATTTCTTCTTATCTAAATCTCAAATCTTGTCTCTTTTACTTGCTTGTTTGGTTCTTGTTTTTTGTTTTTTTTCTTATTTTGCTTATTGAACTTTCAAAACCATTACTTTGATTAGATTTAGCTTAACCATATAATCTACATAGCTTAATGCGTTAGTGTTTGCTCCTTGTGGATCGATCCCGTCACTATACTTCAAGATACCATCGTTCTCTTGCGGTTAAGTCTTGGTTTAATCTCGGTAGAGAACTAGAAATTCTAGAACAGAAAAATTTGGACAGGAGTTTTAACGTGCAAGAGAAGCTTTTGGAGTAAGAAGAAGTGCTAATCTTGAACTCTGATCAACTGCGAATCTCAAACCGTTAGATCACTAACAATATAAATGCATATCAAATTAAGGTAAGTGATGAACTAAACCAAGTTGATTCAAATACTTCTCATGACATGATAACAAACTTGTCTTGTCCAAATGAAGATTTAAAAGGTACAAGTGAAAAGGAGAAATTTCTAGAAGCGCTAATCTCATTCACTTATCCGAAAGAGGTGTGTGGACATTCAACACCTGAATCAGGTGTGGAACCTGATCTAGTTTCCAAGGAATTAATGATCACAAATGATTCTGCACAACTCATCTTGGAAGGTACTAGAGTAAGTGAAACTCATAACTTGATTCAATATTAGCAAGATTTCATAACAGGTCATAGTTCCAAATGTAATGTTTTAAAGGTTTCTATTTCAAATATAAAGCACTTGTTTTGTCCCATTAGTGCTCAAAAAGGAACAAGAACTTTGGAATAACATCATGAACTAATATAAGAAACATCAAAGTGAAATGCATCCAAAACTCAGCTCCAAAGCAATGATAAATTAAAAGAAGCAGAATGTGCACTTAACACATTGGAAGTCAAAGAAGAGCCACCACATTTGTCTCAGTTTCAATTCCTTTGCAAAGAGCCTAAAACCATGAGTGGAAATGAAGTAGTGGCTAAGGGATTAGGAGAAGAACTCATGTTTGCTTCTCAAATTAAGGAAAAACCACCAAACTCGAGGTAACTATCTAGACTATAGAAAATGAATGAAGCCTAACTTGCTATATTTATGTACAAAACAAATTGTTGAGGTCTCAACTGTGTGAAAAGTGGGATTACAAAGATACAAGCATCAATACCAGCATTGAATCCTTGGCTGAAGTTGTGACATAAAAAGTAAACAGAGTTACCTGCCTAGAAAACTGTTTTGACGTAGGAGCCCTCGGGGGATCATATCTCTACAACCAAAGGGAATTAGGCCAAAAACTCAATTGTTTTGGAAACCTAAATCTTCAAAACATCATTACATGCTGGACTCATCACAATGACATTTCAGAGATGAGAGTTAGAAGTGTTGCAAACTGGTCGCATGTGATTTATCGCGATCTGGACGTATACGCGATCCAAGGAGCACTCTGTTCAAACTAGAAGGATTCACGAGGAGAATTGACTTTTTCCATATTCTTAATCCATCAAGGATCCACGTCAAACAATACACATATATGATTCATTTTTCTATGTCAAAAGGGTCGGATGAAGGTTTTAGCAAAGTCGTGTAATGCTTAAGAAGAATCTATAAGCGAGAGGAGGATGAACGATTCAAGCCACCTTATTTGGACCAGGACAAGCATCAAGACGTCAAATACTTCATGTTGATCAAACAAGCACCACCTGATTCAAATCTCAAGCCAAAACAAGCAAGAACTTTTAAGAATAAGACTCTTACTCTATAATTTTTTGGCTTCTGCTATCTTTTTCTTTGTTTTATGCAGATTTAGGAATTCATCAAGTGAATGAAAATCCAAGATTAAGCCACGAATCGCTAGACCATTTGAAATCATAAACATGATCAATGACAATGCTATTCAGGTTGATCTACGAGGTAAGTATACAATGAGTTTTAAGTCTTGTGATTCTGATTTAGCTTCTTTTAATGTAGGAAAAATGGATTCGAAATCGTATCCTTTTCAAGAGTCAGAGGATGATGTAACGCTTGATGGCACAAGAATATCAAAACATGGAAACGAGCTTGAAGAGTCAAGAATTGACTATCCATTCAAATCAACCAAACAAATCAGCAACCATGCGTATAAACGAGAATTGCATGGTAAGTATAATCTGATTTCAAGCTTTATTGATACTGATTTTGTACTCTTTCTTGCAGATAAAATAGATTCGTTGCCAAATCTTTCTCAAGTGGGAGGGAATGATGTGATCATGGAAAGCACCAAAGCGTTGAATTTCACATTATATCAAGATAAGGAGTTTGGAGTAAAAAAGGACCTTGTAGCTGAGGAGGAGCTGGAATCTAAGGATGGTTTGGAAGTTCAAGACAATCCTATGACCTATTTTAAAGGCAAGAATCTCAAGAAGGTAATCAGATGAATAATTATGGCAGCTCGGAACCATGAAGAATACTTGAGCCTACACGGAGAACTTGTCAACTGAAGCACTTTAGTCACAATTCAAAGAGACCAAATCTCAAGCTAAGTGATCTCAACAAATGGGAAGAATGTCTCGTTTGTACTCTTTTTTCCTTGTCAAATTTTTTCGAATGAGTTTTCCTGACAAGGTTTTTAATGAGGCAACTATTTCACTTTGCAATTGCCCATTTGTTGAAAAGAAAAGCCCAAGACTTTATGCTAGTCTTGATCACATCCAAGGGATGAAGATGAGAAATCTCTCTGTTCACACTTAGAATTTATTTTCCGTTTTAATTTCTTGGAAATTTCTACATCTTTGTGCATGTACAATCCTATATTTCTCATACTCTCTCTCTCTCTCTCTCTCTCTCTCCAAACAATCTATCCTTACAGTCTAATTCAGTGTGTAACTCAGAAAGTCTTGAAGATATTTTGCAACTTCAAGAAGTTTCACTCGATTCATCATTTCCTAGAAACATGAAATTTTAAAAAAGGCTGGCCTTTTCAGATAATGTATTGTTATAATTCTCCCCCATTTGAAAAGAATTCGTCCTCGAATTTTTGGGTCAATCTCTTCCCTACTTGATTTTCAAACATGGCTCGAAGGTCCTACTTCGTTATCAAGACATACACACTTCCTACGCACTAAAATGTATTGAATGTTATTGCCCATCACACTTCCGATGCGCGGAGAGAGTTGAAAATTTGATTCCTCGAAGGTTCCACCCAAGCAATTGCACCCGTTGTGGCTTGATGATCCATCGAGGTTGTCTGTATTGAACTTCCATAACCTTGATCCGATTCGCTATACCATCACTAAGTCTAGCTGATGCGATGTCAAGTTTTAGTCAAGTTTCACCCAAAAATGACACTATAGGTGAAAGTGAACAGCGTAGTTGTAGTACATCAGATTATCGTTCTCACGAGGACTTGATTGTACCCTATGAATATAAGGATTGGCTTAAGCTAAAACATAAAATAAAAGGTTGTTTGTGAGTGTAAAAATAAATGAGAGCACCTTAACGTAAATAAAAGGAAGTAAATCAGTGAAAAAAAGCGTTAGGCATATAAGACATTCACAGAGAATCTGCAACAAAGAAACTGTAATATTTAGAGATTATAATTAAGCAACATCTAGAACTTAAAAACACTAATTAAGATCCTCTCCACTTTTAAGGTTCGGGATTCCATGTTTAAATAACCAAGGGACACTACCTTTTTGACGGCCTAGTAGAGACTAAGCATGCATTATATGGACTCATGTTTTGATAAGTTCACTGAGCCAAGGGGATCTACTTTCGAAACCTTCTTGTAACTTAGCTTGTCAATGGTTCAGGTGATTTAATAGGATTTTGGAATTAAAATCTACCAATGGATCGACTACTAGATGCGTGGTAAAGTTATCATGCAATAATATCAACCGAGAGAAAGAAAATATGAATCTTTAATCAAATACTAGAAACTTATGATGACATGAACTCCTTGAGAAGCCTAAAAGCCTAACAAATGGATTACTGAGACATGGAGCACGAAACACAACAAGCAATCATGGAAGAAATCACCGTAAATAAGATTAAGAGTTTAGAAATCGTCTCTATAATGAAGTATGGAATGAATCTCTCCAAAAAACACTTAGGAACTTGAAGAACAATGAAAAGATCTCTAAAATCTTTTGACGACTCTATAGAACTCTGTAAAATTTGTGGCACTCTCTATTCTAAAGGCTGAAAACAAGTATTTATAATGATAGGTCTTCTTAGGTCCTCCTTGGTTATGTCAGTTTTGACGGAATCGAAATCGGTTAAGCAAACTGAAATATATGATGTAAAATCAATCGTTCAACACAAAATATCTCCAAGACCACTCTAGGACAAAAATTGACACTCGCCCGGTGTTGGGAATCATGGCACCCGGTCACAGCATGCTAACTGCTACACTCTCTTCCTTTCCAAGACAGACAGACAGACTTGTGTTCATTTAAACGGATGTAGCTTCTTTGTCACAGAATAAATCAAAGACATAATAAGTAAGTTGTTGAAATAATAGGTCAAAAGCATAATAAAAAAGGTTGAATAAATGAGTGAATATTATGAGAGTCTTCATTGTAATAATTATGTGTAAGACTCAATGGTATCATAATTATGTTTAGATATTATCTAAGGAAAGACCAAATTTCAGCTAAATCCAATGAAGGAAAAACCTTCGTTCAAGGCGATCTTTCTGATGCTTAGAATTTGTCAGGATTGATAAAATGCAAAAATCAAGCGTTCGAGCTTCCTTCTTCTTAATCCATCAGTGAAACTTGCTTGGAAATATGAATGAGGTCTAATTAGAACATTTCTCCATCATTTTTGATGATTTGACCAATTTAGTCCCTAAAATCATAAATACAGGAAAACTACCTCTAGAGGTTGAAAAAGCGTTAAAAGCCTATAAATAAATAAAAATCTAACTAAAACCTGTAAAAAATAGTGTTATCAACTCCCCAGACTTAGTTTTTTTGCTTGTCTTCAAGCAAATAAAATCCAAGAACGCAAAAGAGATTTTAAAATGCGGAAACATACCTTTGTCATCTGAAATAATGCTCGGGTCCTCTCGGTTATCTTCATACAACAACACCAACATACGGAGGTTAACTTCCATGTTTTTCTCCTAGCTTTGTAACCATCCTAATTTGGGCCAAAATAAAAAAAACGATATCTTCGCTGGCCTCTAATTATTTCCAATGTGTTGTCTCATCGAGGGAATATCTATTTAAAAACATGTAACTCATACTCAAACAAGTTCTGAAACAAATTAAATCTTTGTAAAGTTAAATCCCCTTTCTATTCTTATGCTCTAGAGGCTAATTTTGCCTACTTTTCAAGGGTATCATTTTATTTTTTTATCAGCTCCTTTGAGAATCGACTTTTCCTACTTTTCTATTGTACCATTTTATTTTTTCGATTAATCTCTTTTCTTTTCATGTTCTTTTCTTTTCTTTCTTTATAAACGAAGCACAAATATAATAAGTCTCCATGAGTCTTGAGGGTTCTAAATTTTTGATAAATGCCCATTTGTTCATTTCATCACACATTAAATCCATAAAATTTGAAAGAAATAGTATAAGAGAAATCACTCACTCAGAATTTTTAGTGTCAGGCCTGAAAGAGGAGTCTATCAAAGCATACCAAGCCCCAAGATGATAAATTAAATTCAAATTGAGGTGGAGCCAGCATGGAAAATTTGAGTCCTGAAGAGACATGACTATCTTGGTAGATTGATCCATTAAAAGGTTTTCTTTCAGCAAAATTTGTAGTCAATAACTACTATAGACACGAAAGTTTTGTACCAAAAAAAAGATACGAAAGTTAGTAGAAAAGAAAATATTTGAGCATTATTAGATATAATTTCAATCATGTTTTTACTCAGTAGAACATCAAAATAAAAAGTACAAAAGCAAAAAGAAAAAGACGTTAGTGACAGATAAATCCCCCCAGACTTACATTGCACTGTCTTGATGCAAAAGCAATCTACAGTAGGGATGACATAATCTATAAAGTAAAAATAAAAAAAAAATGAAATGAAAAACACAATGACTCGAATAGTGGAAACTGATAAAAGACTCAAGAGGCTGCTAAATGTGAATCGTCTGGGGTGTGGCTGCCCAAAACCGTATCGGGGTGTGGATCCTGTGTAAGGGTTATTGGGAGAAATTTATTCCCCTAGAGCCTAGCCTTAGCTAGACAAGGAGCTCATAGATAACCCCTTGGTTGAAGGCATTTACAAAGGCCTTAGCCAAGGACGCGTAACCACGCCAAGGTCATGAGCCAAGGCTGAGCGAATATTCTCTTTTATATGATTTGAATATTTGAGGTAAGGACAATTTCCTTATAGATTTATGGAAATATTTCTTATTGTGTAGATAGAATCGAAATTAGAAGTTATCCATAACAGATATGGAAGTACTCTTATTCGAATACTATAAATACAAAGAGAAGAACCCTAATTCAAGGATCCAAAACTCTTTACTCAGTACTCAGACATTGTAACCGATTTCTTTACATATCAATAAAGAGTCTTTTACACACTTTTGTTCTTGTTTTCTCTCCTACAAAGAATCATTCAAAACACCCCTAAACAATAATGAAAGAAAACATAAGTGAATCAAGCGATTCTTCTGATCCATAGAAGAGCACAAGTCATGAATCCACGACGAAAGATTTACCTGCATAACTATTCAAATTGACTTCACCTTAAGCAAAAGCGGACGATGCAACACTTGTGGAAAAACTTCAACAATACAAGGTGATCGTGGCAAAACTACGGGAAAATGAAGCGTGATCGAAAGAACTAGAGGAAGAAAAGATAACTCTCAGGGCCTTAACGGTAGAGAGAGATGTTCAAACACCTGTTATTAATAGCGACGCCGAGAGTCGCATAAAGTTCAAGAGAAGGGTTCCATTGATGCAATCGCTAGATGAAACATCGAAAAGCATTGCTAGGGAGGCACAAACACTTCAAACTCCAACCTCTGGGCTTACCCGATTCCAAGGCGCTTACCAACGAGATGATCCTAGTAAACCTCATGAAGAAAACGCTAACAAGGTCGCTGGCTTGGAAGCCTTGCTAACGGGAAGACTGGAAGTCATGGAGAATATGATCAAACACATTTTAGTGGTGGCCCCACAGATTGTCAAAAGCGCCCCCAATTCTTACGCGGACACACCCTTTGCCGACGACATCACCCTTAGCGAAGTCCTTAGAAGGTTTGTTTGGCCCTCCGTGCCGCTGTACGATGGGACCTCAAACCCTGACATACATATCTCGCTATACTGTCAGCGGATTCTCACAATGACCGTAAGCCAAAAGCACATGGAAGTATGCATGTGCAAAGGGTTCGAAGCAAGCCTCACGAGGTCAACATTGTTATGGTGCTCTAACCTAGCTAACGGTCCATTTACTCCTTTGTGATGCTAATAGATCGCTTTGTTGAGCAATTCGCTATCAACCACAACTTGAGTCACACCTATGATGATATTTATTGCTTAAAGCAACGCGAAGGCGAAAGCCTTAAGGAATACGTCCAAAGCTACTATATAGAGAAAGTATCCATCCCCAACAGTGTAACCTTCACCACTATCTCCGCCTTTAGGCAGAGGTTACTAAATGATGGCAATCTCTACAAGGAACTCACCATGTATCCCTGTCATACCATGGAGGATGTACTCTCTAGGGCATAGGCTCATATCAAGTGGAAGGAGGATCCCGTTCAACTAGCCAGATAACTCCGAAGGCACACTAAGTGTTCCACCAACCTTTTGACAAAGAGCGTGGCCATGGTCGATGAGGATGAACTTATAGCATTGCCCAAGCCAATTGAGGACATTCTGACAGTGGTACCCAAGGACTTCGTCAGAGACCTAAGGCGTTTCACTAGCGGTATAACGTTGTGACCAAGAATATGGGTGTCTGCTTACACCTAGTCTAGCAGTTCTGAGTGTTTTGGTTTTCATCGAGACTATGGTCACCCTACGAAAAGCTCGCTCTGCTAAGGTAGGAGGTAAGGGATCTCTAGAATAAGGGCCTTCATAAAGAGTTCCTTGCTAGAAGAAGTGCCAAAAAAATCCAACAACGCTAGTCTCAACAATCATAGCCCCCGAAACAACCAACAACAAAATCACATTGACATACTAGGGTGACTAACCATTTATAAGGAGGTTTCCTATGCACTAAGAATCGGGCAAAGATAATCAACCCTTCACTGCATGGGATCCTATGCATCTCAATAAAAGTTGAAAACAAAGCATCGCTCATGAACCGGCTAAGCTTCACTCCCCACGAAGGTGGCGGAGGAAAACCTACCCATCATGACGCCTTAGTAATATCCCTAACCATGGCTCGCTGTGTCGTTAAACGGATATTGATCGATAGTGGAAGGTTGGTCAATGTCCTTTTCGCAAGAACCATGGCGAAACTAGGGATTTTGGAGTCAACCCTCAAACGGAGAACTAGCGTTTTGATCGAGTTTAGTGGACAGATGACCCCAACCCTTGGTGAAATCACCCTAGGCGAATGGGGTCTGAAAGTCCATAGGCAAACCAGATTCATCATCGTGGGTTGCCCATCGGCATGCAACACCAACATGGGAAGGCCATCGATTCATTCCATGGGTGGTGTCCCTTGCACATTGCATCAAGTCATGAAATTTCCCCCGCCCTAGGGCATTGGGAAAATATGTGGCAAGCAATCGATCGCACGATCGTGCTATGAGATCTCTCTCAAAAATAAGCCTACATCCCCCAACCCGAACCTGAGGTCAGTACTAATGAAGAGCCTAAGGTTAAACAATTGGACAAAATCCCTTTGATAGAAGGAGACCCTAGTAGGAAACTGAAGATCGGTTCACTCATCCCCATGGGTTTAAAGGAAAGGCTCGTGGGTTTCCTTCGAGCGAACCAAGATTGCTTTGCCTGGTCACATACGAATATGCCAAGGATCAACCCTAGCATAACATAACACAGGTTGATGGTCAACCCATATCATCTACCAGGAAAGTAGAAGCGGAGGAAATTCGCTCCTCAGAGAGACGCCATTGTTAATAAGGAAGTAAGCAACCTCCTTGAAGCTGTAATTATATGGGATGTGCAATACCCATAATGGTTAGCCAATGTAGCAGTAATAAGAAAGAAGCTTGGGAAATGGAGGGTTTGCAATGACTTTACAAACCTCAATAAAGTTTGTCCCAATGACTCTTTTCCTTTACCACACATTTACAAGCTTGTAGACACTACCGCGGGGCACATCCTCATGAGCTTCATGGATGCGTTTAGCGGATACAACCAAATCTTGATGCACCCGGGCGACCAAGAAAAGATATCCTTTTTTGACATCCCAAGGGATCTACAGTTACAAGGTCATGCATTTTGGTCTCAACAATGCAGGGTCCACTTACCAAAGGCTAGTGAACCAGATGTTTGCGGAGTACATTAGACAGACCATGGAAGTGTACATAGATGATATTCTAGTAAAATCCTTGCTATCAGAGGATCATATCCTACACGTAAATCAGGCCTTCGAAACACTTCGAAAGTACAAGGAAGTGAAGCTAATTCAGGGCTTTCCAAGGAATTCTGATGCCGCAAACTCCGAAGGATATCCAGAAATGGAAGAGAAGAGTAGCAGCTCTTCGCAAGTTCATATCAAGGCTATTAGACAAGTCACATCCCTTCTTTGAAGCCCTCAAGAAGGAAAAAAGTTCGTGCGGTACAACAAACGCAAGGAAGCATTGGCGGCCTTAAAAGACTATATGTCCGAACCGCCATAACTCTCCAAACCAAAACATAAAGAACCATTGCTGCTATACCTAGTTGTTTTCGACCATGCTGTCAATGGTGTTTCTCGTGTGGGAGTAAGATGCCATTCAACGCCATGTGTATTACGTTAGCTGTCGCTTAGCACACTCGATTGTGTTAGTAATTTCGTCTCCCATCAAAGCCATCCTACAAAACCCTAAAGTATCAGGGAGATTGGCCAAATGGGTAGTGGAGCTGGGAGAGTATGACGTGATCTTCAGACCAGCCACTGCCATAAAAACTAAGGCATTGGTGGATTTCATGGCAGAATTTGCACTCGCTATGGAGCCGTTGGTCAAGGAAGAAATCCAAAATCTCCAAACTATGGCCTTCGACGGGGAATGAAAACCGCATGTAGATGGTTCTAGCAATGTCAGGGTAACAGGGCTGGGAATTGTATTGACTTTTTCCCATGGCGAAACGGCATCACGAGTAGTCCGATTCAAATTCAAGGCTACGAACAATGAAGTTGAATACAAAGATCTTATAGTCGCGCTCTCCTTGGCCAAAGAGTTAGGAGCCCAGAAAATTGTGGTCCATAGTGACTTGCAATTGATAGTCAATCAAATCCAAGGAGATTACCAAGCTAGGGACATCAGCATGGCCAAATATCTGGGGTTAGCTAAGGAGCTCGTGGCCAGCTTTGAAGAATGCAAATTGCAACAAATTCCTCGAGAAGAAAATAGTCAGGCATATGTCTTTACTAACCTAGGGTCAGCCTTACAGAAAACTTAAAAGCTAGACATTCCCTAGCTAATGTTAAAATGGCTTAGCTTTGCTAAAGAGATACTAGGAGCAGACGCAACAGTGAATTATAGAGCGCCCCTAGAGTCACCAAAGCTAACGTACGTCTAAAGAAAACCAATTATAGGGTATATGAAGGAAGGTACATTACCCAACCTGAAAGTTGAATGTGTCAAGATCAAACAACAAGCATCAAGGTATTGCCTAGTTGGAGAAACCCTCTATCGATGATTCTTAGGAGGACCATTACTAAGAGGCCTTGGGTGGCCCGAAGTGAGGCTCGAATTGCAGGAACCCAACGAAGGTATGTGTGAATCACACTCGGGGGGAAGAAGCCTCGTGCTAAGAGCGTAAAGGGTGGACTATTACTTGCCAATGTTGGCCAATGATGCAAAGCTTTACGCACGTAATTGCAAACAATGCCAAGTGCATGCTCATGTATCACAACTCCCCCCCCCCAAAAAAATAAATAAATAAGCGCGTCATGGCCCATTGCTAAGTGGGGGCATGGATATTGTCAGAAAATTCCCTAAGGCACCTGCGTAGAAGGTTTTCTTGTTGGTAATGACCGACTACTTCACAAAGTGGGTATAGGCCAAAGCATTAAGCCAAGTTAAAAGCGTCCAAATACGAAGGTTTGTATGGAGAGGAATTATTTGTAGATTTGGGGTTCCCCACGAGATTGTAATGGACAACGGGCCCCAATTAACAAGAAATGATTTTAAGAATTTCTGTAAGACATGGGAAATTAAGCTTAGTTTCGCCATGCCTCGCCATCCTCAATCAAATGGCCAGGCTGAAAAAGAAGACAATCCTCAATATGCTAAAAAAAAGCTACATGCGAAAAAACGACTTTGGGTCGACGAACTCTGGCGTACTATGGGCATATCGAAAAACAACCAAGTCAGCCACTGGCGAAACCCCTACTCCATCGTCTATGGCATAGAAGCAGTAATTCCTGCAGAAATAAGTGTAAGGACTGCTAAGACCCTTTTCCATGATAAAGAAACCAACGGTGACTTGATGGCCTTAGACCAAGATCTTGTTGAGGAAAGGAGGGAAGCAGCCATGGTGCAAAATTGATGTTGCCAATAAGAAGTAGCTTGGAGTTACAATAGAAAGGTTAGAACGCGAACTTTCCAACATGGGGGCTGGGTCCTCAGAAGAGTGTTCGACAACACCAAGGACAAAACTGCTAAAAGACTGGAATGCATGAGCTTACAGACTACAAGACTAGCATGGAGAGCAGCCGAACAATTGGAATACCCTCAACCTAAAAAAAATACCATTTTTAGGTAAAAAGACCTTGGGGATAGCCCTTGTTTCCCCTAGCCACATGATGGCCTTTTCTTTTTTTGAAAATTGAACTTTGTAATAATGCCCCTAGCTATTCTTTTACGAAAGAAATTGCGGGTCTCAAAATACATTCTTGAAAAAGGGGAAAAGTAACAACTCACACAATGTAAGAAACACTTGTGACTATGTACTTTTGGGGAAAAGGGGTATATGTTACCCTTCCATAACTCCAAGGACGTAAACTAAGGCTATAAGCCCACTAAGGCTAGGTGCAAACCAAAGCTACAAACCCCTCGAAATCCATATACTGCAGACAAGCTCCTTGATGTGTTAGCATTTTATAGGTTTTTATTATGGTTTTTAGTCAAGGTATATGTTTTTAGTATGTATTTGACTTTCTTTAAAGCATATTTGTGTTCTTTAGTGTTTTTACAGGTATCGAGCTTGAATGTGCAGAAAGATCTTATTTTGGACGAATTTGAAATATCAAAGGAAGTGTTTGTGAAGAGACGAAATGCCCTGACAGAAGGACAGGGATCGATCCTTGTCCAGGATCCATCGATCCTTGTCTCGATTTTCGCAGACAAATTTTGAAGAACCGAACCGAACTTATCGAGAACCAGATTTCCTAACAAAAACCTAAACTCATGGTTTGAGATTCATTATGTTGTTTTCTAACTTTGAGAGCTAAGACAGAGATTTGTAACCTTTGGGAGAAGAGTCATCTTCCATACTTCGAATCTGAGAAGATTTCTAAACCCTTACTCAATATTTTTGATCAATACAATTATGTCTCTCTCTGATTTGATTTGTGTTTGCTCTCTGTTCATAGGCGAGTAGTTCGTTTGTTGGGTTTGGGTTCTGACATAAGGATTACATGAACTGTTGACATAAAATTATTTGATAAGGGATTTAATCAATTGGATCTTCATCTATGATTGTTCATAATGCTGAAATTAACTTGATCACTTTGTTTTTGATCATAGGTTGTTTAATGCCTGGAAAGTATTCGATTAAATGCATCAATGAATCCTAAATGAGCAATTTATCTTAAGCCAATAGAAATTGATGTTTAAGTGAATTGTGAACCTATCAAACTTGTTTAGAATGCATGATTGGAATGAAAGAGTCAACGGAAGTTAGTCTCGAGGTTTCTAATACATAGGGAATTGATACTACAAAAGTAGATCAATTCTATATTAGTGTTTGAGTTCAAGGCGTTTTAAAACTTGTTCCCTAAATCATCAATTTGAATCAACAATGAAAATTTTCCTTGAGAATACCCAATGCCTAGCTCTTTTTTAATTGAATTACAACCTTTAGTCATTTGTTAGCTTTCTTTGCCTCTTAATTTTGATTTACTGCATCTTTTCCAAAATATATTTTTTCGCTTTAGTCCGCGTTTGATCTGAAATTGTTCCTGCTACCTTTGGTCTCTATGGATTCGATCCCAATCCACTACAACGTACTTTATGTGCACTTGCAGTATTTTCTCGGGGGAAATCTGATCTATCAAGTTTTCTGGTGCCATTGCCGGGGACCAATAGGTCGTCTTAGAACTTAGGATCATTATGTGACTAAGGCATTTTTCTTTATTTTGTTTAATCTTTTCTTTTTCTTCTTGGTTTTTGTACTTTCAGGTGCATGAACATGCCTCATACTAGAAGCCAAAGAATGGCGAATCTTCTCGATTTTGAGCCCTAACCTGGGCGTCTAGAGAGACAGAAGAAGAAGGAGAAGCTGCTGGAGGTTACTGAGTAGTTTGAGTTCACATAAATCATGGGTGACAACATGGAGAACCTTCAAGTTCATCAAAATCCTCTCTTTCCTGGAGTCCTTCCAGGAGCTGACCCACCTGCTGGAGGTGGTGCTAAAGATGGTGCTCAGTAAGTAGGCCACCACAATGTTGCAGCTACAGGGCAACAACATGCAAATCAACCTAAACAAAGGGTCTCTTTGACTTAGTATGATACTCCTAAGGCATTCTATGCGAATCGTGTTGGGATTCGTCCGCCTCCCATTGAGAGGAGAGACTTTGAGATCAAGAATGGTCTCATTAATTTGGTGCAGCATAATCAAATTAATGGGTTGCCATCCGAGAACTTAACGCACCATTTGGACAAGTTTGAAGCTATCTATAATATTATCCAACACAATGGAGTACCTGCTAAAGCTCTGAAATGCAGGTTATTAATTTTCTCATTGAATGACAAAGCTATTAGATAGTACAACAGTCTAGATCTTGACTCTTTAATGACCTCGGACGAGATCAAGGCTACCTTTCTTGGACATTTCTTTACGAAGTTGCGGTCTATCTCTCTCCGAAACAAGATTGCTGGATTGCACCAGTTGGGTTCTAAGAGCTTTCATGCAGCCTGGGAGCTATTCAAGGAGTATCACAATTATTGTCCTCATCATGGTTTCACATATTGGAATCTCCTCAACATTTTCTATAATGGAGTTGAGGAGAAATATCTGAATGTTATGTACACTGAGAGCAATGGTGACTTCATGACCAAAACTTTAAGAAGCCTATACGCCGATGAATAATATGGCGAATAGCCATGCTAATCAGAGATCCGATTTTGATCGCGGTAGAGGGGTTGTATCATCAGATGCGAAGAGAATTGATGATATGCAGTCTAAGCTCGATGAGCTAATGGGAAGAGATCAACAAGGAGTACACTTTGTTGGAGAACAAAATGATGCACCAGCGCTTCAAGAGTAGATATTGGGGTAGATGTATCATGAGTTCCTGTCTGAAGAGTTGAATGGTGGTCAAGAAGATGTGAATTACATTGTATGTCAAGGGAACTTTAGTAATAGAGTTTTCAACCAACAGAACCAATTCCAGAATAAGTCATACCAACATAATCAAAGTGTATTCAACTCCGTATTTTAGAACAAGAATCAGAGCAATGGTTTGGGAAATAGTGGCTATCAACAGAAGCAGTTTGGTTCAAGAGGATTCAAGAACAATTATAAGTGGGGTTATTAGAATCAGAACCAAGGACAATCTTCTACGTCTTCTCAAGATAGTGAGCTGAAAAACATGTTGCAGCAAGTCCTGAAAAACCAGACAACGTCCTCGGCAAACTTGAATTTGAAGGTGGATAACATGTATAGTGATCTCAATGGGAAATTCAAGACATTGAGCACTCACACGAAATTGCTGGAAACACATGTTGCTCAAACTTCTGCGAGCAACAGTTCCACCTGGAGTCATTCCAAGAAAAACCAGAGAAGAATTTGATGGAATACTGCAGTGCCATTACGCTGAGGAGTAGTAAAGAGTTGAAAATCTTGTCTCTCACAGAAGGACAAGGATCGATCGATCCTTGGCTAATAAAGCCTCTACACAGAAGGACATGGATCAATCGGTCCTTGTCCTAGGATCAATCGATCCTTGGCTAATAAAGCCTCTGGACAGAATGAGAGGGATCGATCAATCCTTGTCTTGACGTGGGTGCATCTAATATTCATGATGAATCGAATGCACAGGAGGTTCATGAAAAGTATGTACGACCTCCGCCTTACATACCAAAGCCTCCTTATCCATCAAGACCCCCTCAAAATATTAAAGAACGCGAATACAAAAAGTTGAAGAATCTTGTTGGTGAGTTAAACGTATGATTGCCTTTCGTCGAAGTAGTCAAGATGGTACCTTCTCTTAAGAGGTACATGAAGGAGATTCTTTCAGATCGTATGACATTATAACATGGTGTATCAGTTCTTACTACGAAGTGTAGCACAGCTCTTCAGAACATCGCACCAGAGAAACGCGAAAATCCAGGTCCTTTCGTATTGCCTTGGAAGATTGAATTGCTTACCTTTGCACGATTTCTCTGCGATTTGGGGTCAGGTGTCAGTGTGATGCCACTCTCGGTATCGCAGTGGTTGAATTTGACTAACTATAAACTCACGTGAATGTATTTGGTGCGTGCATATAGATCTATTCAAAGACCAATGGGTATTCTAGACAACATTCTCGCTGAAGTTGGAGAGGGATATTTTTGAACAGACTTCGTAGTCTTGGAGGTAGAAGAAGAACCCAAATAGATCTCTACCTTAGGAAGTTGACTATGAAGTTCAACATCGATAAATCTATGAAGAAGCCTACCATTGATGGGCACATGTTTTGGGTCGATTCACTTGTTGATGTGATTCAAGACTCTGCGGAAGATCTCTACACTGAGGATCCATAAAGGTTGCCTTGACTCTAATCGAAGGTGAGTATGGGTTTTTCAATGCAGGTACTTCTGAGGTTGCTGAGTTGCTGGATTCAACACCTACTATCGAGAAGGAGGTCGCATTCATCAAGCTCGCAGAGCCATTTCCTGCGACATCTACTTTATTAGTGGCGAGTTTGAGTGCTGATTGGAGCAAGCTGAAAGCTCGAAAAATTAAAATCAAGCCACTACCTCCAGGACTAAGGTATGTTTTCTTAGGTCCTAACTCTACATATCCTGGAATTGTCGATGCTAATCTGAACAATGCTGAGACTGCCTTACTTCTTTCGAAGTTAAGGAAGTATAATAAAGCTTTAGGATATTCATTGGATGATATTACATGTATTTCTCTAACTCTCTTCATGCATAGGATCCCTTTGGAGGAAGAATCCAAGAATCCTATCGAACATTCAAAGGCGACTCTATCCTAAATTGATGGAAGTTGTCATGAAGGAGATTCTAAAACTTTTGAGTGTAGGTGTCATCTATCCCAATTCTGACAGCACATGGGTGAGTCCGGTACATATTTTACGAAAGAAAGGTGGAATCACTGTCATCACTAATGAGAGGAACGAGCTCATTCCCACCATTACTATCATAGGCCACCTGATGTGCATTGATTACATGAAGCTGAACTCGGCCACGAGAAAGGATCATTTTCCACTTCCTTTTTTTGATCAAATGTTGGAAAGACTTGCTAATCATCCTTATTCCTGTTTTCTTGATGGTTATTCAAGTTTCTTTCAGATTTCCATCCATCCGGCGGACCAGGAAAAGACCACATTCACATGTCCATATGGAACATATGCTTACCGAAGAATGCCATTTGGATTATGCAATGCACCTACGACTTTCCAATGATGCATGATGTCTATCTTCACTGACTTGATCGAAGATCTTCATGGATGAATTTTATATTTATGGTTCTTCGTTTTCTAACTACTTGTCTAACCTTTGCACGATTTTAGAACGATATGAAGAGAAACACTTGGTTTGGAATTAGGACAAAATATCATTTTATGGGAAGGATGGGATTGTACTTAGCCATAGGATCTCTGAGAGAGGGATCGAAGTTGAAAAAGCTAAGGTGGAGGTGATGACGAGCCTGCAACGTCATACTTCCATCAAGGATGTTCACAACTTTCTCGGACATGCAGGATTCTACAAACGATTCATCAAGGATTTTTCCACGATAGCCAGACCCATGACTTAATTGCTCTGTATGGATGTCAAATTTGATTTTGATACTGACTGTTTGCTAGCCTTTCAGACAATCAAAGAAGAACTAGTGAGCGCTACAATTGTGCAGCCACCGGATTAGGATTTACCTTTCGAAGTAATGTGTGACGCCAGTGACTACGCGGTCCGAGCAGTTTTGGGTCAGAGAAAAGACAAAAAGCTTCATGTGATCTACTATGCCATCATAACACTTGATGACACTCAGATCAAGTATGGGACTATGGAGAAGGAGCTTCTAGTTGGGGTTTACGTATTTTAGAAGTTTAGATAGTACCTGGTGGAATCGAAAGTTATTGTTCACACTGATCATGCAGCTTTGCGGTACCATATGTATAATATAGATGCTAAACCGAGACTGTTTAGATGGATTTTTTTGTTGTAGGAATTTGATTTGGAGATTCGTGATAAATGTAGTATTGAAAATGGTGTTGCAGACCATTTTTCTCTGTTGTGAGTGGAAGCTTATAACACACTCGATGATAGTCTCTCTGAAAAGAATGTCTATATGGTTTCCCTGCTGGATGATGAATATATGGATAATGACGATTGTTTTGCCATTAGACAGATTCACAATTAGATACCTTAGTTTGCAGATTTTGCGAATTTTCTGAGGGCAGAAGTGGAGCCAAAAAATTTCGCAGGCTATGCGAAGAAGAAGCTGCTCAGAGATGTCAGACATTATTTTTGGGATGATCCTTTTCTCTACAAGAGATGTGATGATGGACTTTTTCGCAGGTATATTCCGGATTTTGAGGTACAAGGTATTTTGTATCACTACCATGGTGAATATGCAGGACATTTTGCTACTTTTAAAACTGTGTTGAAAGTGTTATAGGCAGGTTTTTTCTGGCCTACACTCTTCAAAGGCGCCCATGATTACGTCTCTAAGTGTGATGCTTGTCAGAGAAAAGGCAAAATCAGTAAGTGGAATGAGATGCCTCAGAACTTCATCCTAGAAGTTGAGGTTTTTGACATATGGGATATTGATTTAATGGGACCTTTCCCATCTTCTTACGGAAATCAATACATCTTGGTTGCAGTTGATTATGTCTTTAAATGGGTTTAGGCACTGGCTGACCCTTCTAATCATGCCAAAGTGGTCCTCAGGATGTTCAAGTATGTAAGTTTCCCTCGTTTTGACGTGCCAAGAGTGGTAGTCAGTGATGGAGGATCCCATTTTATAAACATGTTGTTTGAGAATTTGCTGAAGAAGCATGGAGTTAGACACACACAAGGTAGCCACGCCTTATCACCCTCAAACAAGTGGACAAGTTGAGATTTCCAAAAGGGAGATCAAGGGAATCCTGGAAAAGACCGTAGGCAAAACGCGAAAAGATTGGGGTATGAAGCTAGATGATGCGTTATGGGCATATCGAACCGCCTACAAGAAACCACTTGACACTACACCGTTTAATTTGGTGTAGGGGAAGGCATGTCATTTTCCTGTTGAAATCGAATACAAGGGAATTTGGGCTACGGAGTTGATGAACTTCGATATCAAGCCTGCAGTCGAGAAGCAGACTATTCAGATCAAAGAACACGACGAGATACGCTTGAATGCTTATGAGAACACTAAAATCTACAAAGAACGAACAAAAGCATTCCAACAAAGGAAGATCATTCCGCGCATTTTCTTTGTAGGAGATCAGGCACTTTTGTTTAACTCACGCTTGCGATTGTTTTTCCAAGAAAGCTGAAATTGCATTGGTCGGGACCATTTCTGTTTGCTGAGGTCCGACCATATGGAGCTATCATTCTGGATGACACTGGACGAAAATGGACAAAAATTCACTGTGAACGCTCAGAGACTTAAGCCATACATTGCAGACGAGCCATCCGAAGAAAGAATGCAATTTCCTTTAACAGAACTACCTGCTGTCTGATCACATTACAGTCAGGCTCGAGACTTTAAACAAGCGTTGAGTGGTAGGGAACCCAGTAGGTAGTTTTCTTTATCATTTTAGCTAGTTTTGTAGTGTTTTTCGTTTTTGTGTTTTGGTTTTTGGTGCTTTTGACATTTTTAGTGTTTTTAGCTTTAGTATTGATGGATCCCTGCCTTATATCATGCAAAAACAGAAGGACAAGGCAATCTTTCTGTTTTTGCACGATATAAGAACGGATTCCTTGATGGATCCCTGCCTTATATCTTGCAAAAACAGAAGGACAACATATATCGCGACATTCACCAAGTAAGTCTTCATATTATTTTTTTTCCCCCCAAAACGAAAAATAACCCAAAATTCTTGATTTTTCTCAAATCTTCACGGATCTGAGTGGTTTTTGAGTCTATACTCAAAAGATTTTCGTGCTCTATTTTTTGATCTGTTCAGATTTCGCAAAATCGAGGGTATGTCTTCGCAATCTCTACTAGTAGTTTTTAGATGAATTTGGGAACTTTTGATTCCTTGAATTTTAATTGATGTTTGGTGCTTGAATGATCTTATATACATGTTCTAAGATTTTTAGAAGTAGGATTGCACCTAGATTTAGCGTTTTGAGAATTGAATTTGGTCATTTTCTGATTTCGTGTTTCGTACGCAAGATTTTTGCGAGGATGTATGTTTCTTCATGATTGTCCTTCTGTATTAATGACTTTATTCTTTTGTGCATCTCTAGAATGATTACAACATGTTTTGATTATTGGTTGCGATGAATTTCTTTGATTTCACTTTGACTTGGAATGCAAAACGAAATTTGGTCATATTGATGATGTTCTTGCTTTATGAAGTGATTTGACGCATGGTCTTGACGTTTATGAGCTTGATTTTCTACAGGAACATTACCCCTTGAATTAGAGTGAATAATTTTCGTGTTTCTAGTGTTTTGATTTGGATACTAATTTCGTTTCCAAGTTTTTGATTTCGTAGGATATGGGTTGACGCAAGGTAGGAGAGGTTCGGAATACGAGGAATCGGTCTAGCTACAATCTACATTATCGGTTTAAATGGAGCGATCTCACACATCCCATACACCGTCCCGTTAGAAAGGAGTGGTACAAGTACAACTCGCAGTTCTTGCAGCACTTGGGAAACATTACTTTCCCAATGACCCGGGTCATTGATGATGACTTCCTGGAGGCGTTAGGTATTCAGCGAGATTTCTATGATGTCTTTGACAGGATGGGACTCCGAGGCTTGTTGGAGATTCAAGATCATGTCTACCCCGAGCTGTGTCGAAAGTTTTTGGCCTCTGCACGCTCTGTCTATTCGGATTTGGACAACCCGGTAGCGGACCAAGGCACATTCTCCTTCAATGTGCATGGTCAGTTCCACTCTATCTCTCTCATGGAATTGGCTCAAGTTTTTGGTTTTGCGCAGGGTCGCGGTACTTATGTACCAAAATTTTGGAGGTCTAGTGAGTTTTGGGACTATATTGCTGCTGGGCAATTTTTCTCTCGGAGTGCAAAGTAGTCGCGTATCCGCAGTCCTGTTCTCGCCAGATGCTTAGCTCTCACATCTACGCCGAGTCTATTCAAGCTGCAGTTACCAATAATGAGTTGAGTCTTCGCTTTATTAGCATTGGATATACAGGGACTTGGGAGCTTAGATCTGTTATGTGGCGGCTACGAATCTGAACATGGCTGCAGTGGTTGCTAACATGGTCGCCTTCTTCAAGGTGGTAGCTTCCAAGTGCTCTTATTACCCAACTTTTGCGCTTTGTCAGGTTTGACTTCACTACTCACCAGAGAGTGGAGTTCAAGCTCCACAAGCAGGTGGGGATGTTTCACGACGAGAGACCTCATTTTTCTTTCCTCGATGGGAAGCATCTCGTTGATTGCACCATTCTAGCTTCCCCCTGGAAGCATTCTATCGACAACTCGAGACCATTCATCTACCACTTCCAGGATTACCATAAGAGGTCTCTCTACATTGAGCTGCCATGCCTGGATTTGACATCTCTTTCTGATTCATCGAGAGTCGAGTTCCTACCTCCTGCAGAGTGTGTCTGCCCCTGTCCCCCTTCTTTTAACAAGGATTCTTCAGGTTTTGCTGGGGACCATGATACTGATGATGCTTATTATGAGGCGCATATTCCTCCACCTGCTGCACCTACTAATCCTGAGATCGCAGAACTGTTTTCGGAGGATTTCAGTGCCTACGAGCTCGACCCACCACCGCCTCCTGCTACTTTTTATGCGGAGTTTAGAGCTTCAAAAGTTCAGAGTCAACAGAGGACGAGTTCTTTCATGTTGCGTTTCCCCAGAGGACTCTCCAGGATATGGAGATTACATTCTTGTTCTCTTCGCAAGTATGTTGTGAGGATGCTATCAGGCGCAGAGCGACACCAGTTCCTGCAGCTGTTGCAGATGATGATGACGAGGAGACCGAGAGTGATGAGTTTGATGAGCAGGAGACTCGGAAGAAGCGTGAGGCACTCGCGTGAGAGGAGGCCAGACGGAGCGATGAGCGCTCCAAGAGGAGAGCAGATCACGCCTCCCAAGATGTAGGCAGGCACTCCAAAGCCAGACCAAGATAGAGGCCGAGCACTTCCCGAGCAACTCAGTAGTTTCTCTTTCCTTTTTGTTTTCATTGCTGTTTTACTTTTCTTCTTATTTGGATTTTTATTGTTATTTGCTACTTACCCATTCGTTGGATTTGTTTAACACCGAGACGGTGTGAGATAAGTCTGGGGGAGGTTACTTATGCTTGTTCTTTTTCTTCTGGTGTGATGTTTAAGTCATTTTGATGTTTTATTGAGTCATTCTTATATTCTCTTTGACCTTTTCATTTTAGCTTTTAGCGCAGACAAAACGGAATAACTCGTGACCAAACTCCCCACCAGAAATCTCTGGAACTCAGACTTTTTTCTGAAGTGTTATGAACTCTATTTATCTGGCCTACTAATGAACTTAATTGCTTTGATCCAGGAACTTGAAATCAGGATATCAAACCCATCATATAGGATTACATCCCCCCCATATTTCTACCATTCTTTTGGTAATTCTAAGTGACCAGGCTCATCTTTAGTCTGACACCATACCCTTACTTTATCTCCTTGATTCTCCATGCGTTTCTATTTGATCTTATATGCACACATGTGAAAAAACAATGGAGAGAATAGGGTAGACATGATCCTTCTAATTACTTAGGTAGGATTGAACAAATTAGGTAGTTTACACATGGTCCTGGGTGTCTCATTTTTCGGTGTTGGGTGTTTAAGAGGTTTAGATGGCTATGTTGCATTTCTTTATGTTGTATTGGTGTTTTTAAAAATTAAAAATGTCATTTAATTGCTAATTTCAACCAGATTTTTGTATGTAGTAAAAAAAAAAAATTAAATTATTTTTCTTCATATCTGGTTTACAAATTAGCAGTTGCATATTATTTTATTGTTTGAATGCACACCGAAGTTCGCACGTATTCGGTTTACTTTTGCTTGGTGGTTTGTATTTTGGTAGTTACGGGACATGGATATCAATATACTCTTTCTCTCCTACGCTTTTGCATAATATTTTGCATCCTGGTGCAAATTTAATACCTGAAATACTCTAAGCCTCACCTGGAATCAGGAATACCTTGTCCAAATTCCTGATTACGAGTTGTTTGGTGAAAATGTTTCACGCTTATCTTGAATGAATGTGAGGAGTTATTAACATGAATGCTGAGTTTGTAGGTTCAAATTTTGGAGTATGGATGGGCTTAGGAGGTCATGCAGAGATTCTTGGGGAGAATGTTCTAAGTGTCCTCAGTCTATATGGTTAGCGAAAGTAGTGCAGATTATGGTCTACTGATAGCATAAGATCCATTCGTTTTTCAAACTTCTTTTCCCGTATGCTTAATTGTTGTTTCCTTTACTTGAGGACAAGAAAAGATTCAAGTCTGGGGGATTTAATGTGTTAGCATTTTATAGGTTTTTATTACTGTTTTTAGTCGAGAAATATGCTTTTTAGTATGTATTTGGCTCTCTTTGGAGAGGATTTGTGTTTTTAGTGTTTTTACAGGTATCGAGATTGAATGTGCGTAAAGATCATATTTTGGATGGATTTCAAGCATCGAAGGTAGTTTTTGTGAAGAAAAGAAATGTCCTGACAGAAGGACAGGGATCGATCGATCTTTGTCCAGGATCGAGCGATCCATGTCCCGATTTTTGCAGACCAATTTTGAAGAACCAAACCAAACTTATAGAGAACTAGATTTCGTAACGAAAACCTAGACTCGGGTTTTGAGTTTCATTATCCTGTTTCTCTGAATTTGAGAGCTAAGAGAGAGATTTATAACGTTTGGGAGAATAATTGTTGGGGTCAAAAGCTGTCTCGACGAAATCGTTACCTGAAAAGGGTCTCGGAAACAATGTTTCCTCCTTCGGCGATGGGAATCGAAAGGAAATCAGGGAGCTCCAAGATTCCTGTTGGGGTCAAAAACTGTCTCGACGAAATAGATACCTGAAAAGGGTCTCGGAAACAATGTTTCCTCCTTCAGAGATGGGAATCGAAAGGAAATCAGGATGCTCCGAGATCCCCATCCGGCCTCAGAGCTTCGGAGGTAGTCGATCATGACCAATCTCCGCATAAAGTCTGTCATCCGAAAGAAACTAAGNTCAGAGCTTCGGAGGTAGTCGATCATGACCAATCTCCGCATAAAGTCTGTCATCCGAAAGAAACTAAGAACATCCGAGTACCAAGACTAGCGCCAATTGGCACCAAGACAGAAGGTCCGCCTTGGCGCCAACTGGCGCCAAGACCAGGACATGGTCTTGGCGCCAGTTGG
>OVAN01005134.1:0-24148 GCA_900406275.1 Anastatica hierochuntica | reverse complement strand
TTTTTGAAAAACAGACAATACAAAGGTGTATTTTTGTAAGTCTCCCTTTACAAAAATCATTCATTTCTCTCTCCCTTTAAAATTACACTTTCATCCTTCCTTCTTCCACTATTTTCTTTTTTTTTGTTTTTTTTTCCTTTTTCTTTTTTTGTCCTCTCTCATCATTACAATTTCCCATTATTTTTTTATTTCCTTCTTTTAAAATAAAAGTTTTATTGCGAAAAACAAAGTTGCTTTTTTTCAATATATCATAACTCGAATTTTTTTAATCAGAGATATATTTATTAATGAAATTTAAAATTATGTTACGCTTTATTTAGTTGCAGAATAGTAATTCTATTTTTTAAAAAAATGCTATTTTTCATATTTTATCAATTTTCATATGCATCTTACTATAGGCAAAACTTTAAATTTTTTGTTACTTAATAAGCCTCCATGTAACTTTTTGATTTATGTTACATTATGAACAAAAGTTCACATAGTTTGTATATTTTTTAACCAATGTTGAACTTACTAAGTAAATTCTCTATTACAAATTTGTTGTTATTTTTAAACAATATTACTGTTTTTTACCAATATTGTCAACTTTTATCCCCCCCTCCCCCCCCACAATTCCTCAAACCAAATATTTTAATTTTTTCTTAATTTGTACCACTCCCCGTAATGTATTACACATTTCCATTTGCTTTTTCATTACAAGTGCATTTAATAGTTATGTTAACTTAAATTTTATTTATCTTTTTAGTTGATATTTAATGTTGTTTGTTTTCTAAACCCGTAAAAATAGTATGTCTATTAAAATAGACATTCTAGTTTTTTGTTTGTGTCAAATAGTATGCAATTTTTTGGATTTTTTTATTTAGTTGGTTCATGACTTCTTTTATTGATGGTGTTTTAAAATTTTAATATTGATATATGCAGTTGCTAATTTTAATTTCATTTTATTTTCATTTTAAATATAAAACCTTCATATTTAGCCGTAGTAGAATTACTATTATTATAGTAACTAGACCATACCCGCACATATTTATAATAGGTTTATATTGTTTTTATAGATGTTTACGCAAAATCTTTTTGGATTTAATTTTATAGAAGGAATCATTTATGTGATAAAAATTTAAAAAAGTTACTATAATCTCAATATAAATTTAATAAGTTTGGTAGTTATGCAAATATACTAAGAAAAGTTTTAGAAACGGATGAAATCAAGATAAAACCACGATAACCTATACTCTAAAAAGTAAAAATATATGTCTAACTCGAATTTTTTTTTTTTGTCTCTTATAACTGAAAGATATATATGTAGTACGTACCATGACTTTATATACCATGGATAAAAAATGTCTGAAAGCTGAATTTTTACCTAAACCGAGCATCATCAGTTTTGAGGCGACGCAAAAATACATTTACCGACGACCTGCTCACGAATTCATCTTAGCACGAACTGAATGAATTATTTGCCGCTTTCATTGTTGATTTCTAGCAAAAAGTAATGAATTTTGATTTTTACAAAAATATTGTATACTATGAAAATATGTACTTATGATAATAACTTACAATTAACATATCATTAAACACTTTATTATTTATGATTAACCCAAAACTACAAAAATAAAATTTCAAAATTTTTTTTTAATAAATACGATGAACGCTTGTCCACTTTTTATATCATGAGGTGACATTCTTTTGGAGAAAGTTGACCACAAATTATATATATGATGCTACTTTTATAACATATGTTCCTCTTATACCATTTAAGAAATATGTCCGTTTTTTAAAATTTAAAGTATACCTAATGTGAAAAAGTTTTTTTTTGCATATTTTCCTTTTTCTACTTTTTTTTAAATAAATATGAATCCAAATAAAATGATTGATGATATTTTATGTAAAGAGAAAAGAGAAAATTAGAAGAAAAAAAAAATACAAAAGCCTTCTCCACTCGGCAAGAAGAGCTAAATGGAGAAAAGTTATATCAAAAATATCATACTTAAATAATTATAAAAAGGTCACATAGTTAATTAATGCTCCTACTTGTAATATTAGACAAATTAACCCATTTAAATACTACTCGATATAGGTCAAAAGACTATAGCCGGTACAAAAAAGAGAAGTTTTTGATCGATGACGCTTCCATTTTAGCTATACCATGTACTATGTGTTAGACCTTTTTCTCTTGGAGAATATTTATGCGTATAACAAAAAAAATAATCTTTTATAAGATTTTAAATTCTTGATATGCCAGACAAATAATGCCTTTGGACCGAGACTTCTTCGAACTAAATTATGACATTTTTTTGACCCAAAATTTTTTTATTATACTTTAAATCTTATAATAGGTAAAAAAATACCAGCTTTTTTTCGAAATTTCATGGTTATCTACTCTATTACAATATAATCATTCTAAAAATTATATCTTATATAATTTATTTAGACCAATTTATTAGTAACTTGACATATTAAAATAAATATCTATCTAAACTAATGATTTGTATGAGCGTCATATGTTATTCTTCTTGAAAAAATCCAAATCTTATTTGGATTGTTTTTCATTTATGTTTATACATTGTTATCCAATATTTAAATTATAATTATATGTAAAAATAGTATACAAAATAATAGATAACTAAGTATTGTACCGTTAATAATATTTATCTATACTATTTATTTGTATGAGCTTCATTTATCTATTATATTAAAACAAAATCCTATTTTTATCTACTTAAAAAAGTTGTCATTTAAATTTGGACGTATTCATAATTCATTAGAAATAATTAATTCATTATTATTTTGTTAACAATACAACATAAAGATTGTTAATCTCATGTTATATATTTTAATCTCATGTATAATTAAATTATATAGAATTTTGTTTTATTGTTAATCAGTTTATACATTATACATGTATCAATATTTATATAATTAACATGTTAGCATACATGTATTGATATATATATATATATATAAATATAAATATATATATATAATGTTCAATACAAGACTATAGATTCAGTCATATATTATTGATTTTATAGTAAATCGGTTTTGATATACATATAACTATACTATAATATATATGACAATTATATTATTTTAGTACAAATTCACATGTGTAAGTTAGAGCTAGGCGTTCGGAATTCCGTTTAGGTTCGGGTCGGGTTTGGATCCCGAAGTCCAACACTAGAGGATCCATTCTGGTTTTTTGAAAAGTTCGGTTTGGATTTTTCGGGTCGGTCGGATTTTATAAAAATATTAAACTCGGATAGATCTGATACTTTTTTAGGTTCAAGTATTTTCGGGTTTTTCGGATCCATGTTCATTTTTTCATATTTCTCCAATTTTTCAAAAATTCAGGTCTTTTGGATATTTTTGGGTTTTTCGGGTTTTTTTGGATTTAGTTCGGTTTTGGTTTTTTTATTTTTTGTATATAATTAAAAAATAACATTAACTCTAATTACTCTTTCACATATTCCAACAAATACACTAGAATATTCGGATATTTTTCACATAATCATTATCAAAATTATGAACCAACACATTTTTTTGTCATCGTAGCCTAGTAGCAAATAGTTCCTCTCACATAATCATTTCACCAAAATTTAAATATAGTTTATTTCCAAATTTAAATAAATCCATAATTTTAAAAAAAAATAATTATATTAATATTTTCTAAATAAAATTTGTTACAAAAATAAATAAAAATTCATAAAGTGATGAAATTAGGAAAAAAACTAATAAGAAATTATATAAATAATTATATAAATTATAAAAAATTAAGTTTAGTCATCTGATCTTTTTTTAAATTACTCCAACGGATTTTGTTTCACGGCATTTCGGGTATTGAATATTATCTGAACCAAATCTGTTTGAGTATCCGAAGAAACCCGAAACCCCAGAAATCTCAAATCTATACTCGAATGCAAGATTCAATATAACTGAAAAATTAAAAAAATTTGAACCTGAATCCAAATCTGAAAATCGAAATAACCAAAAATTTTGAACATGATACTCAAAATATCTAAACATAATTAATCATAAGTTAAATATGTAAAAATTAAATCGGGCAGATCAAACTTTAATGTATAATTAAAAATATATACATGGACAGTGCATGTTCAACTCTAATTAAATAATAAATACCAAACACACAAATATAGGTCACCTGAATTATTCATTAGCAAAACTGTCAACTTCTTTGTCATCTATCGTCTTCTTGACCTTATGTTTTTAAGTTTTTTTAATTCGATGAATTTTTTTTTATAATTTGAAATATTAAGTTTCGTATAATTTTTAATACTTTTTGGCTTAAGAAAAGAAGCTGTAAACAGCAAAGTTAGAGGGTGCATTATACTTATGCAGTTGACAGTTTCATTTCATCATGGCTTGCTCCACTAATTATACATATCAAGTATCGTATTATTCCATGTGATATTTATTGAGAAATCAGTTCAATTCTAGTGAACTCTTGTGAATTCTAGAGAATTCTTGTGAATTCATGTGAAGATTGGTTTATCTTAATATTGAAAATTAAATTCAATGAAAATGAAATTAATTTAATAAGAAAAAAAATCTATAAAAGAAAGGGAGCTATGACCGTTGGGACTAAAACAAATATCAAATAAAAAAGGATCACATGTTCAAAATAAAGAGAAAGCAACAATGAGTTGTCGAGCAACAATAAGCTGTCATTTTCACCTATTCTAGCCGTTGGAAAGACTCCAAGGACAAATCTCTTTCTCATTTATTATTTGTATTATGTTGTTTGAACTTAGTCTTATCTATTCCTTTGGATCTCTTAATTAAAAGACATATATGTATCAAATTATAATCAAAGAATAAACATATTCTTCCTTGTTATTATCATTCTAGTTCAATCTCTCTTAAATACTACAATATTCATCATTCTTCCATACTTAACTTCTTAAATATTCGTACATGGTATCATAGCATAGTGCTCAATTCTCTCAATATCTACTCAAAATTTCTGCAAAATCGTCCTACATTTTTCTGTGTTCAATCCGAGGTTTTCTACTCAGTCTCTTTCCTCAAAATCTTGATTTCTTACTCTCTTAGATGGAAATGGAAAGCTCATAGATGATAGCTATTCTCGTGGTTCTCAAGGGACCATATTACTTCATTTGGTCAAAGTTAACCAAAGCAAGCTTGAGTGTAAGAAGATGAAGCTCCAAAGCCACCAACTCATGGAAAAGAAGATGGCCAAGAGATGGTCACTATGGACTCGACAAAATGGGTCCAAGAGAATCAATATGTTTTGTCAATCCTTCAAAATGTCATAGATGCATCTATTCTTGAAGCTTACTCCTATTTTGAAAGTGTTAAAGAGTTATGGGATACTCTCAAAAAGGTTTATGGAAATGTTTCTAACATAAGTCGTGTGTTTGAAGTAAAGAGAGCTATCAACAATCTCAACCAAGAAGGAATAGACTTCGCTAAACATTTTGGCAAGTTTAGATCTCTTTGGGTCGATCTAAAGATGTTAAGACCAAACTCCATGGATCCTACAATCCTCAATGAAAGGCGAGATCAAGATAAAATCTTTGGCCTCCTCTTGACTTTGAGTCCTACGTACAATGATCTTATCAAGCACATTCTTACAACGGACAAACTTCCAAGCCGTGATGATGTGTGTGCTCAAATTCACAAGGAGGAAGGCTCTCTTAGTTTATTTGGAGGCAAAGGAGAATTGATGATGGCCAATAAAGCTCAAGGGAGTCACGACCGATGACACAAACCCTGGGAAAGCCACGAAAATGGTCCCAAGCAAGAAGAAAGATACGGTAATGGCTATAGTTCCAAGAAGTGTGAGCATTGTAAGAGGATTGGTCACACTAAAGAGGGCTGTTGAATCCTCCACCCTCATCTAAGGCCTAAAGGAAGCGGATTCAAGCCACAAAGGACCTTCTCTTCCAAAAAACAAGAAGGAACAACCATGGAAAGTACTTCAACTCAAGCCAAGGAGGAGGAATTCAAAGCAATGGCGGCCTCCATGATGAATGCACAAGCGAAAATGGTCAAGATATCTGATCTTGCTGCACTCATCAAAGCATTCAAGGATAATAATGGTACAGTATTTGGTAAAATATATCAAGTTTCAACTAGTACTAAACCTCTAATAGTGGATTTTGGTGCTTCTCACCATATGATTAGTGATGCTAGCTTGATTAAAGATATTAAACTGGCTCTAGGAAGTGTAGTAGTTCCTAATGGTCATGGAGTTCTTATTACAGGTGAAGGAATGCTTAGGTTGTTTGATAGAGAATCCAAAGCCTTATACTTGCCTAGTTTTACATCTAACTTGCTATCGGCTAAGAATGTCACAAATTATCTTAATTGCAATGTTATTTTTAGCCCCAATGATGTCCATTTTCAGGATATTAAATCAAGTAAGGTATTTGCCAAAAGGAGAACCAATGATGGCTTGTACATGCTTGAAGACACCAAGCCATTACTCGATTTATCTTATGCTTTCAAATTTGTCTCTAGCTGAAGTAATGATGCATTTTTTTGTCAACAACTTATATTAACTAAAACGGTCCTGGAATCCATGCTTGGTTCGCAGAATTTGTATAACACAAGTTGTGCAGACTAATTCTAGCATCTCGCTAACTTATTTGTGTCAGTGTTTAAACTACGTCAATGTTTAAACTGCGGGGAACATATAAAACAACAAAGAAATCAAAACTCCCTTCCTTCTTTTGAATTTCCTCTAGGTAGGTATGGAAAGTTGGCCAGTCTAGCGAATTGTTGATCATCATCACAAGCTCAATACTATCTATCTTGAAGGTCACTGATGTCTTCTGGAGTACACGCATACATTGGATAGCTCAGATGAGAGCCTCTACTTCTGCATGAAGCGACAAGAGACTCCGGCGAACTTTCCTCGCTCCCACGACAATGTCGCCTTCTTCATGTTGAGAATCACGCCAGCCCATCCCTGAGTAAACATCTATGTCATTCCAAGACCCATCCACATAGCACTGATAGCCTGAAAAATGAGGAATATTCCTAGGTAGTTCCGAAGATATAATAACCTGAAAATCTTGATGTGATTCTTCCTCATGGGCGGACACCCAAAAATTAGCCTCTTTCTCTGCCACCATTAACATTTCTCGAACATCGAAATCAACGTTAGAGAAAATCTTATCATTTTTGGCTTTCCAAAGATACCATAGAATCCACAGGAAGCTCAAATTTTGTTCCTTTTAAGGGACCGTCTAGAAAAGATTGTCCAAATTTGTAAACACTGAACATGTGGGAAAATGTCCAAGCCCCGAAGGTACTTTTGACAAAGCCCAAACCTGAGCCACTGGTGGGCATTCAAAAAAGCATGATTTACTGTTTCCGTTTCTGTGCCACACCGAACACAATGCTCATCACAATTTATCCCTCTTTCCCGAAGATTACCATTGACGACAATATTTCCTGTCAAAAGCTGCCATATGAAATGTCGAAGTTTCGGCGGGCATGCCAATTACCACATATAATTAAGTAAAGGGGATATATTTGGGCCAAAACAGACCAAACTTCCACCTTTTGTAACACCTTTTCTACCAATCCAATATCCCGATTTTACCGTGTATTTACGAGACTTAGTAAAATGCCATCCAAACGATCTCTATCAGAAGGACAACCAATTGGTGCTCATAATAATTCCCACATCTGCTGGAAGGATTATGGCATTCAACAAAGGAACATTCCATGTTCGGGTCAATTGATCAATCAAAAGATCGACAGTTAAATTTGGACAACTTTGTCCTATACATGTGTCTGGCCTCGGGGATTGAGCAGGTACCCATGGGTCATTCCATACATAAATATAGGACCCTGAACCCACCCGTTTAATAAGTCCTTTATGAACCAGAGGGCGCGCCGAAATAATACTTCTCTAACTGTAGGAGGGGGAATAACACTTAAACGGATCCAAAGGATTGCCTTTTCGATAATATCTACCCTTAAAAACCCTCGCGAATAAGGAATCTGGAACATCTATGAGCCTCCATAATTGTTTTACCAATAAGGTAGTATTAAAATCTTCGATAACCCGAAAACCAATCCCTACTTGAGCTTTGGGGCGACACATCTTATCTCATGCTAACCAATGCAAACCTTTGCTTTGTCCATTTGAACTCCACAAGAAATTGGCTATCGCGCTTGTAAGTTTGGAAGTGATAGCCTTAGCTAATTGGAAGAATGACATAACATAGGTCGGTAATGTTGCCGCTACCGATTTAATAAGGACCTCCTTTCCACCCTTTGAGAGAACTTTTGATGTCCAACCATTTATCATGTCTTTCAGTCGTTCCTTAACAAAGGAGAAAATTTTCGTTTTGGCCCCTCCTAAACTCTCTGGGAGGCCTAAGTACGAACCCATACCCCCCATATTTACAATCCCTAAAATATTTTTCATCTCCATCTGAACAAAATGTGGCACCGTATGGCCGAATTGCACCGATGATTTTGCAAAATTGATCTGTTGACCCGACACCCTCTCATATTGTTTTAAAATATCGAGCACCGCATGTCCTTCCTCAGGAGTTGCTTTGCAAAAAATAAACTATCATCCGCAAAGAATAGATGAGAAATTGGCGGACACGATCTTGCCACTTTGAGACCAAATATTAACTTTGCGAACTCTGCCTTTTTAAATTTCGCAATTAAAGCCTCGGTACATAAGATAAATAAATAAGGAGAGAGATGATCCCTTTGCCTGAAACCTCGTTTCAACGTTATTACTCCATGTGGTTGGCCATTAATCAAAACCCTATAGCTGACCGATGTGATACACCACATCATCCATTCGACCCATTTTTCAGCAAAACCAAACCTTCTTAACAATTCTTCAATGAAAGACCACTCCACCCGATCATAAATTTTGCTCATATCTGTTTTAATTGCCATAAATTTGGATTTACGAGACTTGTTTTTCGTAACCCATGAAACGTTTCTTGCGCTAGTAGGATATTATCTGATATTAGCCAATCTGGGACAAAAGCTGATTGTGTTTCCAAAATCAAGGTCGGCAAAACCAGTTTTAGCCTTTGACAGAGAATTTTTGAAATAATCTTGTATCCTGCATTACAAAAACTAATTGGCCGAAACTCTGTCATCTTAGTAGGCCACTCCTTTTTCGGTATAAGGCAAATATTTGCCATATTGACCCGTCTATCGAAACTCCCTTCCATCAAAAACCGATTGACCCAGTCCACCAAATCCAGTTTAATAATAGCCATGACTTCTGGAAGAAAAGAGTCGTTATCTCATCTGGACCCGGTTCTTTTTCTGGATGCATCATAAAGAGCGCCTTATAGACCTCATCCTCTATGACTGCAGTCGTAAGCAACCCATTTTTCTGTTATGTTATCGAGACCGGAATCTCATTAAGAAACTCGTCAAACCCCGATGGACCATATGAAGTGAAAATATCCTCAAAATACTGAACCGCAATATTACGAATATCTTCGTCCTTTGTGACCCAATTTCCTACCAAATCTTGAAGATCCGTTATATGATTCCTTGAACGACGCTGCTTAGTCTGAGCATGAAAGCAAGACGTGTTACAATCACCCTCACGGACCTATTGATTTCTACTCTTTTGCTTCCAATACAGTTCTTCATCTCTATACGCCTCCTTAAGTTTCAACGTAATCTTCAATCACTGCTCTGGTGAACAAAGACCATCATCCTGAGCTTGCTCAAGCTCTAACTGTAAAACTGATATTTTATCCCTACTATCCATATCATGCTTCTTCCTCCATCAAGAGATTTCCTTCCGACAATTGATAAGTTTATCGATAAAACCCTCACCCTGTGAACCCCCCATCCATCCCTGCTTTATAGAATCCATTAAACCTGCTTTCCTTATCCATCTCTTATCAAACCGAAATTATTTACGTACCCTTGTTTTTTTGTCCTCCATTGTCGCCAAAATTGGTCGGTGATATGACCCTATAATGGCAAAGGTATTGTACATGTGAGAAGGAAAAAAAGCTCATGTCAGTCCTCATTAGCAAGCGCTCGGTCTAGGCGGCAACGTACCAATCTCTTATGTCTCCAATCTCGCCATGATAAAGTATTCTCGATACATGGAAACTCCATCAAACCACTATTTGCGATCATCGTATAAAAAGGGACAAAAGACGACGCACTTCTCAACCTCCCACCACGCTTCTCATGATTTTCTCTAATTTCATTTAAATCACCAATTACTAACCGAGTATCACACCTGGAAATATCATGCCGAGTTAAACGTTCCCACACTTGTTCGTGATTTTTAATAACTGGATTACCGTACACAACAAAATAAAAATATTTTTGCCTTTAATAGATGTCTCAATATCAATTATTCGATTGCTAATAAATAAAACCTTAACATCATAATCTTTATTATAAAATAAAGAAATACCACCATTTGTGCCACATGGGTCTTCCGTTACAATTTTTGAATAACCAAATTGAAATTGAAAATCTTGCATAAAAGTAAAATCCTATTTTGTTTCTTAAAGAAATAAGAACTCCGGTTTGTATCTCCTCCATAACTCCTCCAGGTAACTTATTGTCAATTTATTACCTAGACTCTGAAAATTAAAATCCTCATTTATCTAAAAATTTGGGAGAAGGGGTACTCCCCGGTACACCCGTACCAACCCTCGTATTTGCCAGGTAGAATTCATCATCAATTCGGATCGTACTCTTAGCAACCAACTTCTTCCTTGGAGACATCAACATATGAACATTACGCTTCTTCGAACATGCACCCGGAAGCAGAGACTGAGTTCTCTGAGATTTCTTCTTTATGCTTGCATTTCCTTGTGGAACCAGCTTAATTTGGCCCATTATATTTGGACCACCCGACACCTCTCTCGGATCTGCAGCCGCTCGCAATATCTCAGAGCTCATCTCCACTACACTTGCACCAACCATAGCAGCCACTACCTCACTCTGTTCAAAATCTCCACATGTACCCTTCACCTCCTCTTCACCCTTTGACTCAACAACATCGTCCAAACCTACAACTAGTGATTGACCATGTTTCTGCACCATATCTCCCTTATCATCTTGTGTTTCAAAGACCGCATTGCCATTACAATTCAAAACAGTGTTTGTCTCGTGAATAGCCATCTCCAGAACCCGAACTCACCCTCCTTCGCTTTAAAGATCAGAGACTTGCAAGCTCGCGGAGTAGCTCGTGTAACCGTCACCGTCTCCGCCCCTTTTGACTCATCCATAACAACTGTGGCAGCCTCTAACAAAGTATTTCCAACATGTTCTTTGATTGGGAGATCCCCGTCGAACCGATTCCGAACATACTTTAACGACCCTTCCTCACTAGCCATACCTTTTCGACTCTTAGCCCCCCCAAAACTATTTACCATAACGAGCCTTCCCCGTACCTGACCAAAAAGCCAGTCATTTGCCTTTATTCTGTTGTTGTTGCCAGCTATAAGCAGTTGCTTGAACCGATCCGTGTTTGCTCTCTCCAGATTGAACATCCCCCTTGTAGCTCAAAGCAAGCGAGCCCGAACCATCACCATCTCGAGAACTCGAGCCCCTAGCATCATCACCATAACCTCCATCCTTCAGAATCTTCACCACCCCCATCAAAGGACAACCATTGATGTCATGACAGAGGCTACAACATCTGGGGCATAATCCATACAACCGTTCATACCTCAACGACACTGTTATCTCCTCCCCACTGTGAAACTCCAAAGATGTTTCAAAACAAAGCACTTTAAAACCATCAACCTCCATTTGGATTCTCCCATTCTCTTCATCCACTCGCCTAACCAAACCCAATGCATCACCGATTGATTTAAAAGTCGAGTAAGCCCAAAAATGAAGAGGAACCCCCATCACTCGAATCCAGAAATTGATAGTTGTTGAATAGTTCGGCACCATCACAGGTTCCCATCGCACAATCAACAACATCCACCTGTCAAAATGGAAAGGACCCATCGTCAGCACCGAAGTGATGTCCTCCTCCCTGTCGAAATCGTACTGAAACTATCCCATACCCAAATGTGCCCCAGTAACTCGGTCTTCCACCTTCCGTATCCGAGGGAGCATCAAGAGAAAGTTGCTCATATCTTGGACCTTCGGATTCATGCATCGACCAATCAAGGTTTTCGAATAACCATCAATCAATGCCGTATTATCGAAGGCAGGAACCTTGATCCTCAACTTCGCACTGCTCCCTACCACTTGTTTAGATGTAACATCCTTCACCAATACACTACTCTATGCCATCACGACCCACCACCAGAGTAAGGACCCAAGAGGAGAAAACTCAAAAATCTGCAGAGAGCAAACTGATATCACACTGATTATAAAAAGTTAGAGGCAAAAGACACAAATTGAATGAGAATCCCTCTCTCGGTGTTGACCATATATAGCCACTGGCCTTAGAACCAAGAAAAAATTTCTCCACAAATTAAGACAATTAGGGAAATAATTCCAAATCAATCTTGTCGTCAACCACCAAATCCCCATTCCAATAAAGACCAAATCAATCACCCAGTTGATCACGAAACTTACCAAAAGCAGTCTCAAATCCCAATCAAATTGATAACAACATCTGTGAATCCAGAAAATCATGCTTAGTAGATCTGAAAACATTCCAAAGATACCAATATCCTTCTGAAGAGAACACAACAAACCAAACCACATAATCACCTGCAAATCGGACCAAATTCGAAAGAACCAAGGGACTCAAAACACCCACTCCATAATCCATGAGATAAGAGACCTTTTGAAATCAACCCACAAACTTGAGACTAACTTGAAACATCTCTTATTATCCTCAAGCCTAAACTCTTGACCATAACATCCCGATTGATCGGATCTTCACCCAATGGCCACTCTTGTCGCATCATAATCTCCTTCCTACCGAAGCAATATCAACTGTTTATCGAGCTTGAAAAAAAAACACAGAGGAAACCAAGAAAAAATACCCATGAAACCAAACCCTGCTCCACGCGAAACACCTAAACCCAAACGCCCCATTATCTCTTCGCCAAAACATTCTGAGACACACCACCGGAGACCATAATCGGGACAAGGAGAAGGGACGATGTGAATTCTGAGCCATCCTCTCACCACCTTCCTTAACCAATTGGCACCACTAGACTCTCATGGAGAAGCTTAATGGCGAATCGCCCTCACCATCGCAAACGTTACTCTTTTTTTTTTAACTTTTTCGAGTTGTAAACAATAATTAGTTTAAAAAAATCCTCATTATAGTGCCTTAGAGTTATTGTTGCCTAGTGTTTCTTTTAAAAACTATGAATGTGAAGCTTGTATTCTTGGAAAACATTGCAAGATCATTTTTCTTAAATCATTAACTATTTATGAAAAAAATTCGATCTCGTTCATTCAGATGTTTGGACGACTCCCTATTTATCTAGAGTTTTTTTTCACATTCATAGATGAAAAATCAAAGAACACTTAACTAACATTGCTGCAGTCTAAAGATAGAGTTTTAGAGACATTTATTAATTTTCAAAATTATGTGACTAACCATTTTAATGCCAAGATTAAAATTTTTAGATCCAACAATGGTAGAGAATACATTGAAAACTCATTCAAATTACATCTAAACCAGCATGGAATGCTTTGCCAAACAAGTTGCCCTTACACACCCCAACAAAATGGAGTAGTCGAAAAGAAGAATAGACATTTAATGAAAGTTGCAAGATCCATGATATTCCATACAAATGTACCAAAGAGATTTTAGGGAGATGTCAATGTATCCGCATGCTATCTCATCAATTGAAATCCCACCAAAATCCTCCAAGACATCTCGTCTTTTGAGGTATTGAATAAAACTAAACTATCAATTAACCACTTACATATGTTTGGTTGTGTGTATTTTGTTTTAGTTCCCGGAGAATTAAAAAAAAAGCTTTAACCAAAGAGTACAAAGTCTATGTTTATTGGATTCTCTACAATTCAAAAGGGGTACAAGTGATATGTTCCGGAAACTAAGAAGATAATGGTGTCTAGGGACGTCTACTTCATGGAAGGTAAGGGTTACTTTGGAGAAAAGGATTGGGAAAACTTGAAGGATTTATTTATTTCACCCTCGGATAGGGCCGCTAATCCCAAAATGATCTTGGAAAATATTTGTATAAGCAACTTTGAGTTCAAAAAGAGAATCGAGACGCATAAAGATCAACCAATGGAGAACATTCCCCTTGGTCATGAAGGGGACAACCAAGACGCATCCAAGAGCTCATCAAGCCATGAACAAAGAGAACTAAACCAAGAATTTGTGGGTCATGATCAAGAAGAAGAGTTCGTAGATGACCAAGAGGAACAAGGGTTCGTTGATTACCAAGAAGAAGAAGAAATGGTGGAAGAAGTACAACCCTTAAGGAGAAGCACAAGGATAAGTAAACCGTCACATTGAGTAAACACAAAGGTGTATTACAATTATGAGGTCGAAGCTCATCCAATTCAAGCTACTTGTTTTCTAACTGTGTATCAACAAGAGCACCAAGTCTTCATGGCAAACTTGGATGAACAATGCATATCAAAGACATATGAAGAGGCTAAAGAGCATAAAGTATGGAGAGATGCAGTTGGGAATGATCACAAGGCCATGGAAGTAAATGGGACTTGGTTTGACTACGAGCTACCAAAGGGAAAGAAATTCTTTTCAAGCAAATGGGTTTTCACTATCAAGTATAAGAGCGAAGGAAATATTGAAAGACACAAAGAAAAGCTAGTATCAAGAGGATTCACAGAAGCATATGAAGAAGATTACATTGATATTTTTTATCCAGTGGCCAAGCTTCACACCATTAGGATCGTACTCTTACTGCCGCAACTTTGAGTGGGGCTTATGGCAAATGGACGTGAAGAATGCATTCCTCCACGGAGAATTAGAAGATGAAGTGTATATGCATCCGCCTCTGGGTTTAGAGCACATTGTCAAACCCGAAAATATGCTAAATTTAAAGAATGCGATATATGGACTTAAGCAATCTCCAAGAGCATGGTACCACAAGCTAAGTACCACACTAAATGGAAGAGATTTTAGGAAGTCAGAGGCGGATCACACTCTTTTTACTCTACTTAACTCAAAGGGAATTGTTGTTGTTTTCGTGTATGTTGATGATATTATCATCACAGGAAATGGCAAAGAAGAAGTACAAGCTACCAAGGTATATCTTAAATCCGTCTTTGACATTAAAAATTTGGGTGAGTTAAAGTTCTTCCCAGAGATAGAAGTATGATGATCTAAAGAGAAGCTCTTTCTACCTCAATGGAAGTACACGATTGATTTGTTGAATGAGTTAGGTACACTTGGAGGAAGAATAGCCAAGACTCCACTTGAAGACGGTTTCAAAGCTTTGCGTGTGAGGGGAGTATGAAGACAAACCTAATGAAGATGCAAAGTTATATAGGAGAATGGTTGAGAAACTCATCTATCTCACCATCACAGGATCGAATATTTGCTTCATCGTGAACCAAGTGAGTTAACATATGCAAGCACCAAAGATATATCATTGGAACATTGTGGAGAGGATCATTAGCTACTTGAATGGAACACCCGAGCAAGGAATGTGGATGGGATGCAACAAGAATACCGAGATTGTTGGATATATTATGATGCGGATTGAACCGGGGATAGAGTTGATAGGAAGTCAACAACCGGATATTGCACATTCATTGGTGGCAATCTTGTTACTTGGAATAACAAGAAGCAAAATGTGGTATCTTGTTCTAGTGTCAAGATCGAGTATAGAGACATGCATGAGGAAGTTCACCAATGAGTTAGTTTGGATCAAAAATCTCCTCATAATGCATTGTGATAATCAAGTTACTATCCATATAGCTTTAAACTCGGTGTTTCATGAGAGGACCAAGCACATTGAAGTTGATTGTCACAAGGTTAGGCAAATGATGGAGCAAGGAGTCATCCTACCGTGCTACACTTGGAGTGAAGACCAATTGGCAGATATCTTCACCTAGGCAACAAACAAGAAGATTTGTGAGTTCATATATCCAAGACTTGGACTCACAAACATTCAGCAACCATGAAAACTTGTACTCTTTTTTCAAAGTGAATTTTTGTCCCAAAGGATTTTTCCATTTAAGGTTTAATGAAGCAAGGATTCATGGTTCCAAACTTAGTTATAGTAAAGACATATAGTTAAGTTTGAGGGGGAGTATTGAGAAGTTAGCTGAACTCTAGTAAACTCCTGTGAGCTCTAGTGAACTCTTGTGAAGTTTGGTTTATTTTACTATTGGGAGTTAAATCTAATGAGAATAGAATTAACTCAATAAGAAAAAAAATCTATAAGAGGAAGAAAGTTATGACCGTTAGAACTAAAGTAAATACCAAATGAAGAAAGATCACATGGTCAGAATAAGGAGGAAACAACAATGAGCTGTCAAGCAACAATGAGCTGTCACTTTCACCTTATTCTAGCCGTTGGGAAGACTCCGAGAACAAAAGTTTCTTTCTCATTTATTATTTGTACTATGTTGTTTAAGTTTAATCTTATCTTATTCCTTTGGTTCTGAATTATAATCAAGGAATAAACATATTTTTCCTTGTTGTTTTTCTTCTAGTTCAATTTCTCTCTCAAATATTACAATGTTTATCGTTCTTCCATACTTAATTTCTTAAATTCTTACAATATTTTGTGTTCAACACAAGAAGAATTATACTTATGTGCAAAACTCTTCATGAAACTTTTTTAAGATCATAATTCTCAGATCCATGCTCTTTCAATACACGAAAAGTCTTGATCCACCATTCCATCCTAACAGACAAATAACGTGATCTTCGACATGTTAGAAAACCCATTGACTATTCGTTATCATTTAATTTGCTGTATAGCCAACATATAGATTATCAGATCCATATAATATTATATTAACATGTTACTCATACTTTCATTTTAGTATTAAATAAAAACACCTTAACGTTGCTTCCAACTTTTATAAGCGGGTTGCTTAACATAATTTATGCTCAGCATTATTTTATGAAAACAAATCCTAACCGTTGGCTTTTTCTTTAGCGCGCAAATCCGCCGCTATTTTAGTCCACCGTGAATCTCAAAGCTTCTTCCGCCGCCGCCGCAACGGCTTATGTGTTCAACGGCCACGTGATTCCCACATGCGCCCATACTTCACCACGCGTCTTCCATGTTACACTTCTGACCTTTTCATTTACAAACTATATACTAGTGGTTATTTTCAATTTATTCACCAAATTGGAATTTAATATCTGAGTTTGCGTAGCAAGCAACTATATACAAATTAATTGGACGTTATGCCTATCGTTTTTATTTTCATTCTTTTTATAAAAGGCATACATTCAAAATATGAAAAATATATTGAATGATTTTAGGTTATAAATTTTGGGAAATTTACCTAAACAATTGCTCAACTTTCAAATTTAGACTATTTTAATCATCAACTTTAAAATAAGCCATTTTTATCCCAATAATTTTTGTCTTTTCTAAAAATCCTGAACTTTCATTGATCATGTCATTGTAGACCTAACGTAAATCAATAATTAAATATCGTTAAACGTTCATTAACAATTGAGACTAAAACACTCTACAATATAAAAGTTACATAATTAAATGATATAAATTTAAAAATTGGAGACTTATATGGCTTGTTTTATTAGTTGAGTTCTTTTAGCCTAAGTTTAGAAATTGCATATTTATTTTACAGAAATTGTCTAAAGTACCCTGAAATAAATTTAAAATAATGAATATAATATCAATTACGAAGTATAATCAAAATTTCATAAAATTAAGTTAAACTAAACCAACTAAGATAAATTTTGTTAGGAAAAATACATGCACTATTTAGAGTTTAGGGTTTAGAGTTTGAGGAGAACAAGTATACATGGTGTGTAGTTGAAGATTTGATTTAACTCCGAATATTAATTTTAAAATATTAAATTTTGTTTTTATACTGATTTGATCAAAGACGAATCTAGAACAAATTTTAAGCAAGAAAAAATTAACTAACACTAATATACTTAAGCTAACAATATATTTGTGAAGAAAAGAATACAAATAGTAAAAGTGATATGTTAATATAATGATCAGAATATTTTTTAAAAATGGTAATTATATATATTGAAAAATGTTTAAAAAAATAAACAGAATGTAACATAAATAAACGATGTGAAAATAAACGATGTAAAAATTGAGTGAGTGCACAATAAGAATTTGAATGTGGACATAATTTTACCAACATATTTTAGGATTATCTTAAAAAAATAATGGTTGCACTTGCACCACTAATCATTAGTTGCATTTGTATATGGGTTTGATTATGAGTATTACAAATATTTTGATGTTTGATATTAGTTTTACAAGCAATATAAATATTACAAACTTTTTAAAATTTTTTAATTATTAAAATAATTTAAGGTTCTAAGAATCATAATTACTAAGTACATTAGATTATAAACTTACAAACAAATTTGAATTTTCAAATTAGTCTTAGAATCATTATTTTAAATAAGCTATTTAAAATCTCCAATTTTTTAGGTTTGTATCACTTAAAATCCTCAAATTTGTGTTGATTGGGTCGTTTGGATTCTAATAAAAGTCAAATGTTAACTTTCATTTATTGGTTGATCTTTGTTGGAACCAACATGACACCGTCAACATAAATTTGGGATTAAAATGACGTCAATTGGAAAGTGAAAATTAAAATGGCATTTTTTGGAGTTCGAATTAAAATGGCCTAAATTTGGAAGTTAAATTTTTTTTGGCAAATTCCGCATAAATGTTTTTGAAAGTTTGAAGAGTAAGCTCTAGTTCTTGATAAGAGACAACTTAACAAGTGAGAAACCTAATAGATATTAAGTTTGGAAGCAAGATAATCAAATAAACAATTAAAAAGAGTGTTGAAATCCGTGATCTCGGTCTTGCTTCCCTCTACTCGAACTATTGTCCACTTCATGTCTTGAAATTTTTTTTGTTGGTCTTACTTGTCTTCTGCCAGTTAATTTGAATGAGCCAACCTCTCTCACATCCACAATCCCGTCATATTGTACCATTGAAATTTCTGTTAATGAAGCAAACGACGAAACTGTGTAAGGGTTAACAAGAGGAGTAACGAGCATGTTATGATCCTTGGGATGCGGAGATCCAATGAAGATAGTAATTGATGCAGTTAATCCATAATAATGTTTGTAGTTTGAGTAGATGTTGTACCTACTAATGGTGCTGCAATAAGAGTAAGAGCTTGAGTTGTAGTGGATGTTATCTCTTGAATAACAGAGTGGTGTAAGTTTGTTCCAAGGTCATAATAGTTTTGACGAGTGAGGTCATGATCCTTCGAATGAGAAGAATGCTTTGCTGGTGTTGAAAGTTCCTTTGTATTAATACATATTGCAGTTGGAGAAGCACTTTTTTCCTTGAGTGTTTGTGTTTCAGTTCCTTTGTCGTGATCCTCACTGCCGTTAACTTCTCTTGAGATTCCTTTTTCAGTACCACATGCTTAGATCCATAAATAGTCTGATTTGGAACCTTATCCAATTTTACCACCGGTATTTCAATAGATAGATTCTCTAATGGAACTTATTTTAGTGGCATATGATGCGTCTTGTGAAAGGAGGCATCTCTTTTGGTTATGTGCTAAGTTTTCACATCTGTCACAAACACTAGATATCCATGTGTACTCTACTTGTACCTAAAATATATTACGTTGTTTATTATCTAAGGTAATCTCCTTGGAATATTTCCATATTGTCGGGCTGAAAGGCAACACTTTTGTACATGATCGTAGTATGTGATGTCGTCTCTTGCTACTCAAGTTAAACTTCAACCACCAACTTAGCTTCTTGCATGAAATTTGAATCAATACTAGGTTTATACGTTAGCATAGGCTCACCAAGTCCTTAAGCTACATGACGAAGACCCAATCTTGAGTAGCAACTATCATGAACATTATTAAAATTAATCCACGTCAGAATTGTTGATATTTCAGGGACTTTGAATGTGTTTGTTGGTTTCTAAGGAGAAACAAATAAAACCAGTCGATGTGCCATACTTCTCTCTAAATTACCCATTGGCAAGTTGTAATGTGTGGATTTGGAACATGTAAGACGACTCACTAAGCTTTTGGTAATCTAGTCTACAGTTCCTTCCCCCACAATATATTCACAACCGCATGAATCAAACCACCAGAAGGAAGAAAGCAGCGATGGAACTAGTCAATGATATATTCATTCTTTTTCTAGGGTCATAGATGAAGCATCTGAGAAGGGATAATTACCTGTGGAGTTACGTCAAGCTGAAAGGTTGGCTTGGATGCTCAATACAAGTTTCTGGTTGCAAGATCCATTCTTGCAACCAATGGAAATTGTAGTGTTCCATCTTTCTTGAGCTCGGGAACTGGAATTTTTTTAACCGGTATGTGAGGCATATTTCTGGTAGATGTTGATTGCTGCTTTTTATTTTGGTTCTATCCAAGTCTGCCACTCAATGTTGGCCAGAAAAAGTCTAGGAGGCGTTCAAGGTTCATGTGTTTGAAATCACTTGGCGTTACTACTGTTGGAGGAGCACTCGGTGATGCAAAGGTAATCAATTTATACATGCTCCTATTGAGCGGATTAAAGGAGTTGTTGGTGTATCGGAGACTATATGTGGTGGGTGAACAATAATTGGATGAAGAATAAGCGACTGGTGTGATATGTCGCTCATGTATGCATCGACTGGTGGTGCACAACCTGGTGGAAAAGCTACATCATTTGTTGGAGGAGTGATTTCCAGCGTGGTCTCACTACTGAATGGAGGAACGAAAGGTGTTGAAGGAGTATTTGAAATGGGGGCAAGATATGAGGTATCTTTCATGGGATTAATGCCAATATAATGAGAAAACAAAGTTCTTGTACGCGTCAAGGTCTCTTCCATTGTTTGTAAAGCCAGACTAACACTTCTGACAATCACGATGTTGGTTTTCCCCAATTTGTTACGAATTAGGGTTTTGTTGATTTTGGATTCCATGAATCCTTTTTCATTTGAGAAGAGAACACTTCAGTATGTGATAAATCATCATTCATCGTGTCATTTTCTTGATCGGCGGAGCTAGATGCAGCGGAGGTGGCCGCCGATTTGAAGCTTTTATGATGAGATGAGTGTCGCCTTTGCTATCACCTTCCATTCTTCCTTTTTTCTCCAAGGCATTTTATCTTTTATTCTATTAGCCGTTTTAATGAAAAAACTATTGTCTCTGTGACAGTGTTTTCTTTTTTTAAGGAAATTCATAACTTTTTTATCCAGGAAAATTCTTTTGTTACTATTAATAATAACAAAAGTAATATTTCCTCTGTTCGCAAAGATTGTCACACAAATTAAGAAAACGGTTAAAAAAATTTAAAAGAAGTTTTTGTCTCCAATTAAACAGTGAGACTAAAATCAAAATTTGTTTATAATTCTGTATTAAAAATGTAGAACGATACTCTTTGTAAAAAAAACCTTAAAATCATATTTTTGCGAAATGGATGGAGTATATGTATAGGTATAGATATAAGTATATTGAACAAAAGTTTTTATAAGGAAATTTTGTATATATGCATTTTATCGAGATATATAGTATTATGATGAGCATCATCATGTATGGATTATGCCTCGTCTTCGTGATGCAATTGTTCATAATAGGATTGGGCAAATTATCCGGAACCGAAATCAAAAAAAGCTAAAATTTATCCGAACGGTTCCAAAATTCGAGAACCGAAATAACCGGAACCGAACCGAACTGAACCGTAATATTTCGGATAACCGAATAAAACCGAAAATACCTGAAAATATTCAAAAATACCTAAAAATATCCGAAAATAACCGAAAATACCCGAAAATTTATGCCCGAATGGTTACTTAATTTAATCGGAACCGAACGCGAACCGAACCGAAACCGAACCGAAATATTTAAGGACCCGAAAGGTTTCAATTTTTGAGAACTGAAAAAACCGAGAACCGAAAGAACCGAACCGAAACCGAACGGGTAACCGAATGTCCAAACCTAGTTCAGATAGTATTAACTGATGTTCCATCTTTGTCAAAAAATTAATCATATTCATATCCTTGCATGCATGCACATTCTAATCGAAATTGAACTCAAACTTTCCTACACAATGCATTCAGAAACTTAACTATAGATATTGCACGAAATCATCGGAGTATATATGTTTCTTTTTCTTTTGGTCGGACATATGCATTAAAATTAAAGGTTATATGATAACGATAGAATCGAGTTTTTTGGTATATGCGGCTAAAAATAAAATATACAACCAGATCAGATAAGATGGCGAAATGTTTCGACTTTGTCTAAAAGATAAGGGTGATATCATATGGTAATGATAATGGCGAAGTTCTCCACCAATCCATCTCTAACCCATGAAAGACTTATTTTTATTTATTCTAGTAACAATTTATGTCGACTAAAGTCTACTTAACCACCCATTATAATTGTCATGATTAGTACTTGCCACTCAACAACAACTTTAAAATAACACATAGTGATGTAAATCTGTGTCACTTTCACGGCGTCTTAGGATATTTTTCTTAATTCCAATTAGTATTTCTTAATATGGCGTCAATCTTTGCATTTTGAGCCACAATTAGTTTCGTTTAGCTGATTCTGTAGAATATTCCTAGTGACAATCACAATGTTAATATGATATATAATAAACTGAAATTTCAAAAAATCGAAAAATCGAGCCGAAAAGCCGAATAGAACCGAATAGAAAAAATGTTAAATAGCTGAACATATCTTCATTTATTGGAATCGAGAAGTCGAAACAAAACGAACCGAATAGAAAAATGCTAAATATGCGAACATATCTTCATTTCTTGGAATCGAGAAATCGAAACAAAACGAACCGAATAACCGAACATGTTTCCAAAATATAAGTAACTAAATTATCCAAAACAATAAAAATACTTGACTACTTTTACTATATTTATTAAAACCAACTACTTTTTACACGGTCAAATAAAATTTTATTAAACTTTAATCAATTTTTACTTTTATTTTCGGATAACCACCCAACCAGGAGCGAGATACAGTTCAGTTTGAAAAGAACCAAACCAAACTGAATTTTTAATAGATTTAAGCGGTTTCTAAACCTAGCTATGTATGATCGAAAAACCAATCTGGAACGGAGCTAAATACTCGAATGCCCACCATAGTTTATTGTTTTACGTTACCTTTAAAATTATCGTTAGGAATCCAAGTTGTTTACTTAATTACTCACACGGTTGCTTTGGAGCCAAGATTAATTATCGTCTTGAATAGTAGTAGTATTATTTATACTTTTATTTCCAGTGCGAATGTAATAAAATAGAAAAGGATGTTTGACAAAGGAAAAAAAGAAAGGATGAGGAGAAGTAGGCGACCCGTTAATAAGAATATCACAACTGTTTTGGAAGCATACCTCTGCCGTCTCTCACCATCTGATTCTTATCCCTTATTATCTCTCAGAACCATTTTAATACATATATAAAGCACCATCACTCACCAAATAAATAACAAGATAAGAGCATCTCCATCCTTCAATCCTTAACTATTCACGGGTGGGAAAGAGAAATCCTTAAATATTTTACTTAAGGATTGATCCTTAACTATTCACGGACACGTGGCGGTCCGTGATTAGCCGAAAATTTTGTTTTTTTTTTTTTAATAATAAAATGGTGGGACCCATGAATAGTTAAAGATTTTTTGAGAGGTTCATGGATGGAGATGCCTTAAGTCAGCTGTTCCGTGATCAAAATTCTAATATAGTTACAAGACATATCATGCTTTTTTGGTAGAATAACTTTTCAAGGTTATGGTAAACTAGTAAGTAAAAACTATTTATTAAACTATATAATACTAGCTTTTGATCCGCGCCAAGCGCGAGATTATAAAATTTGTTTGAAAAATTTAAGGATCTATTGTGTTTTTTAATAGAATGATAAACTATACATAATACACGGGTAACATTTTGAAAGGTTTTTAAAAAATAATATATTATTATAATATCAGTGTCTCTAATACAATTATGTATATATAAAAGTTGATGTTGCCATTCAAGTTTTAAATATAAAAGTAGAGAGGAACATTCGTGTTTTCGGTTCAAGTTAGTTATGTTTCTTTTAAGTCCAGG
>OVAN01005133.1:0-24150 GCA_900406275.1 Anastatica hierochuntica | reverse complement strand
TCGGACATTAACAATCTTACAATACCAATCATCTTTTTATACACCGAATCGGAATTCATCGTCACTAGTTTCAGACTTGAAACGTCACCTCTGTCTCCTGACCAAGGCGGTTTCATGAATGATTGCGACTCACCGGTGATTTTTACCGGAAGAAGAAAAATGCCGTGCAACAAGTGCTCCGGAAAGACGCCGACGAAACCATGGAGATTTGCCGGAAAAACGCCGACATATCTAACAAAATTTGCCGAAAAATCCCACTCCGAATTGGAGAAAATCAAACCTTCAAATCGACGCAATCGCTCATGTATTCTTCCCCATAATTCCAAGGCGGAACAACGGGAAACAAAGCCGTGACGAAAACCATCCAACGAAATGGTGACCGGTGAATCTGACATGAACAACGACGGTGGATTGACGGGAAAAGACGTCGTTTGGAGTTTAACCCAAACGTAACTACCAATAACACACGATACATCTAACTATTGTATAAATAAACGCGTGAAAAACGATAAAATCCGGCGGCCGGAGCCGCCAGTGATGTAAAGATAAGATTGAAACTTGTCGCTTTGTTCGTCGCTTAATCGCTTCTCTTCAGAGAAAAAACCGTTATTTTGCTTTATGTTTTGCTATTCACTCATTTCTTTAGTAATTATTGATATTTTTGAAATATTAACAATATATTTTTCTAATTGCAAAATTTGGAGAGGTGGTCTTTTGTTTGTGTTTTTTTTTCTATCTAACTTTTATTTATTAAAACTTGAATCAACGTATACAAAGCCGAGGAATGGAAAATCCAATCTCAGAGCCACAAGCCGGCGATTGGACGAACCCAATCCCAGAGCCAGAAGCCGGAGAGTTAAAAGGAACCTCCCGGAGCCATAACCAAAGCAAAGTCTGAGAAATAACTAAAAGCAACTAGAGTTTAAACAAATAAAAGAAAAACAAACATAACAATAGGAGTTGAACACGAAATGATCTTCAAAGATAAAAACCACAAACAGTAGGAGTCTTTTGTTTGTGTATCTAAATGCAACATCTTGAAACTGCATTTAAATATTGCATCCGGTTGCTGCATTCGGGTGTTATTCGTTTTTGTATTTAGATTTTTCATCTAAATGTAACATCTGAGCGCAAGTTTGTTGGTTGTACATTTGCAATAACATTCAGATATATCAAACTATTATTTTTATAAAAGAATATATTCTTATAAAATAATTTCATCCATATCATAAATAATTATTTTGCAGTTTTGACGATGTTTACTGTTTTTACGGTTTTTACGTTTTTTTAAGTTTTTACAGTTTTTACGTTTTTTGCGTTTTTACGGTTTTTGCGGTTATGGTGCATTTTGTAGTTTTGGCGTTTTTACGAATCTTGCGTTTTGACGGTTTTAATGATTTTTACAGTTTTGGCTGTTTTTGCGGATATTATGGTTTTAGCGTTGTTTACGGATTTACGTTTTGTCAGATTTTACGGTTTTGGCGGTTTTTGCGGTTTGGTGGATTTTGCAGTTTTGACGTTTTAAAGGTTTCTGCGGTTTTTTCGTCGTTGCGGTTTTGGAGGATTTGTCGGATTTTACGTTTTTTTTGGTTTTGCATTTTTGCGATTTTATCAGATTTTTCGGTTTTGTCGGATTTTGCAGTTTTTTCTTTTTTTGCGGTTTTGTCGGATTTTACGATCTTTACGGTTTGGTGGATTTTGCGGTTTTGACGATTTTTACGGTTTTTGCAGCTTTTTTGTTTTTGCAGTCTTGTTGGATTTTTCGGTTTGATGGTTTGAACGGTTTCTATGGTTTTTTCGCTTTTCCAGTTTTGTTAAATTTTGCGGGTTTTGCAGTTTGGTGGATGTTACGGTTTTTGCGGTTCTTTTTGTTTTAGCGGTTTTTACGGTTTTTACTGTTTTTTTCGGATTGGTGGATTTTGCAGTTTTAACGGTTTTTACAGATTTTGTTGTTTTTACAGGTTTCGCGGATTTTACGGTTTCAACGATTTTTGCTGTTCTTTTTGCAGATTTTGCGATTTTTGTTGTTTTGGCTGTTTTTGCGTTTTTACGATTTTTACAAGTTTTTTCGGATTTTGAATTTTTTACGGTTTTGGCGGTTTTTACAGATTTGCGATTTTTGCGGTTTTACGGTTTTGTTGGATTTTGCGGTTTTTACAATCTTTTAGATGAACAAAACTTAGCTAAACTATAATAATAATCTCATCCAAAATATCTAGATTGTTTGGATGAATATTGATTTGCATCTAATTACTTCATCCGGATCATGTTTATAATTTGCAGCAAACGAACATCATCCTAAATATGCATACAGATACAGTATCTGGATGAACAAACGAACAACATCTTAGTAATATACAAACCGAAAAACTAGATAAAATAATAATAAAAATTAAAGTTGAAACGTTTTCGTAAATTTTTTTTTATTAGGAGGTTCTGTGGGCTCCTATTTCTCATGGCAAAGTCGGACCAAGTAATATATTTGTTTTTGACGAACCAACCCTTCTACCCCATCTCAAACTCAAGGATTCTGTTTAATTCGAGGAGGTTTTACTACTAGGCTTCGTAACCTGTATTTCTACGTACAAAGCAGCAGCAAAAAAGACTTTGATACACGAAACGACATCGTTATCATTCCTTACATGATCGTTTTTGATATCTATCCACAAACCACAACCAACCAAATTCATCAGCTTTCTCCCACCATCCATATTCACTATCTCATGTATTCATATAGAAGAAACACATGTTTGTATATGAATAAATTTTCTTTGCTCTTACAACTTTGAGTTTCAAAATGTTGAAGTTTCACCAAGTTTGCTGCATTGAGTTACCTTTAGAGCCCAAGATTCTAGCTTTTGCTCCTCCATCCATTTCTATCTCACAGACCAAAAGACAGATTGTTCCACGAGGGCACGATTCCATCAAAGTTTCTGCATCAAAAACCGGAAAATTCTCTCTTGGTTCGGTAGGATTTCACAACTCAAGAATATCAAAACGCATCTATAGTATCATTAACAATATGGTTTTTATATTTTTGGTCACGATCATACAATATGCTTTAGTACAAGACATCGTCAATGAAGAGTTTTGCTCATTATTCAAATGTTTTTTTTTCTATATGTGATGAAATAACAAAGATATTCAATAGTTGTGACACTTGTGGATCCAAAGGAGCAATTGAGTGTCCTGGTTGCAAGGTACTTATTCCATAATCTTGATTATTATATATTTGTGATTAGTGTCTTCAAGTGAGTTTATTGTTTTAGCCTTTCTTGATCTATATTTTTTCATATATGATATATTGAATTTAGTGTATAAAGAAAAAAAATTTCTCATGTTGCCTACAGGGAACAGGTAAAAATAAGAAGAATGGGAATATTTTTGAGAGGTGGAAGTAAGTAAAAAAGCTAAAATAAAGTTTAAAAATTCAATCAAAAAATTTTCAAATTTAAATGAGTTAACTTGGGAAAATTTGAAAATGTGCAGATGTTTTGATTGTCAAGGATTTGGTATGAAGAGTTGTCCTAAATGTGGCAAGGGAGGCTTAACTCCTGAACAGAGAGGCGAAAGATAGACTCTATACTACTTGTTTCTCTTATACAAAATTTTGTGAAAAAATACATTCTTATTCTATAACTTTTTTTAGTCGTATATATAACTTGCAAGTAAACTAAAAAGGCAGTAGTTATATTCTGCATTGCATTTGAATTACATCATGACATCTTAATTGATAATTGATAGTTTGAGTTAGTTTAAAGGGTTTTTTTTTAGTTATGACTCATGAGATTATGAGAACATGTAAATAGTTTCACATTTTAAAATGGAAGCACAAGTTTTTAGATGGGCCAAGTTGGGCCTCACAAATACCGGTCCAATAGTATAAATTTAGAAAGGACAAAGAGGCCCATGACTCTTATGCCATTTCCTAATTAATCCTAGTTAATTAATTCCCACCAAACATTGAAATGATTGAACAATTGCTAAATTGAAAAATTGAACATTTGTTAGATTGTACAATTTTTTTTAAATGAAGGAATTAAGCGACTAATTTTTTGGAAATAATTATACATTTTATAAGCTCGGAAACAATTTTATATATATATTTTACAATGAGCAATACCGGTATAGATAAAACAAATGTTATTATAAAATTCTATGCAATTAAATTATGTAATCGGTTATTATTGTGATTAATTCGTAGGACTGGGTATTTTACCTGAAATATGAACTCGAACCTGAATTGAAATATCTGAATCGAACGTGAATCTGAACTAGATAAATATCCAGATCCGAACGAATATTTAGAAAGTCCGAAAATCTTAAAAACCCAAAATTTAAATCCGAATTAGTACCCGAAAATATCAAAAAACTTGAATAAATATCTTAAATGAACACCTAAATTGATCTGAAAATTTTTAAAATACCCGAAAATCCAAAATATTCGGAAAAATCCAATAAAAAAAAGAAAAACTGAAATATCCAACCAAATTTAGCCATATCTAACTTACGTCCAACTTTGTACCAATGGAATTGATAATAGTGCACAACCATTAGACTATTGTTAATTTTTGTAATTGTGATGCCCCTAATTTTTGATAAACTTTTGGCGCCTAAAGCTAGGGTTTTCCCAATTTTAACCGAAGACCGGCTCTGATTGTAGGAATGGACTTTGAGATCCGAATCCAACCCGAATCCGGTTAGTACCTGAAGCCCACACAGCCTTATTCATTCGAAGAAGAAAGCAAACAATTTTATTGCTTTTAATAAAATTTTGGACGGTCGTTTACAGGAATTTGCATTGTGTGAAATTACAAATGGCTTAACGGACACAACACAAACAGTAGAGAAGACCAAGAAGAGACCAAGTACACATGTCCCAACCCAATTATTCAGTTATCCAACTAATCATAAAATAATTTTTGTGATAATATATTTTTCTTAGGTGAAAAAAATAATATTTTTCTTAATATATCAGGAGAGAGAAGGACACGTGGAGTTATGCAAGAGAAGTAGCGTGTGGAGAGAGAGTGATTGGAGAAGAGAGAGAGAGAGAGGTTGAGTATTGAAGATAAAAAGACAGCTACCTACTCATCTTCCCAATCTATCTACCTACTTCTTCCAGATCTACTCTCTCTTCTTTTTTAATGCAATAAAATTGGTTAAAAATTGGTTTAAAAAAACATTAGTGATGTTTCAATTTCATTGTAATTTTATTTATTCAGATGTCTTGTGAAATGATAAACCATAATTTTTTTTGAAAAAATGGTAAGGAATTAGTTGAAGTGGAAAATTATTATGATATTTATTTTCGTAGATTATTCTAAAGTGTCGAAAAGTCAATAACCAAACCGTACGATCTACATCTGAACAGATGAACTAAATTTTTTAAAAAACTTTAAAAAGAGAAGAAGAAGAAAAAAAGTTAGGAAACTCCCCACGTTCCTCCCGTGAATGCACACTCAATTTTTTTTGCTGGCTGTTACAATAATATTCTTCTTACTAAACACAATTAGTTAAAGAAAAAAAATTATTTAAAATATAAATCAAAGTTTGGTATTAAAAAAATGTTAGTTAAATTGTTATAAATAACATTCAAAACGAAAACATCCTACAGGAACTCTCTTCCTCCAAAAGCTAAAAAAAGAAAAATACATAAACAGAGAAGAAGAAAGATGGGAAGATCACCTTGTTGTGAGAAAGCTCACATGAACAAAGGAGCTTGGACTAAAGAAGAAGATCAACTTCTTGTTGATTACATCCGTAAACATGGTGAAGGTTGCTGGAGATCTCTCCCTCGAGCCGCAGGTATATACATGTTTCCTCTGCATATATATGTATAGAGACAGAGAGAGAGATTGAATTTGATTAGAATTATGAATTTTTTATAGGGTTACAAAGATGTGGTAAGAGTTGTAGATTGAGATGGATGAATTATCTAAGACCAGATCTCAAGAGAGGTAATTTCACTGAGGAAGAAGACGAACTCATCATCAAACTCCATAGCTTGCTCGGTAACAAGTAAGTCTCATCAATCATGAGTGAAAATTTACTATTTTTGATGGGTTTTTGAAAATTTGTGGAAAAATCTAAACTTTTGTTGATGGGTTTTTGAAATTATGTGGAAAGATTTAAAATTTTTTGTGGAAATTTTGCAGATGGTCATTGATTGCTGGAAGATTAGCAGGAAGAACAGACAACGAGATCAAAAACTATTGGAACACTCACATCAAACGGAAGCTTCTCAGCCGTGGGATCGACCCAAACACTCACCGTCCGATCAACGAATCCGCTAAACCGACGCCGTCTTCTCTCCAAACCGGTATCGTTGAGTCTGCACAATTCGATTTCGCCGGACCGGTGACGGTTAAGCAAGAACCGGTGGTACACGAAGACGGCAATAATAATAATAATAACAATAATAATAATTGCACGAGCAGTGGAACGACGTCGGAGAAGGATATTCAAACGGATGACGAATGGGTACTTAACTTGGAACTCTCTGTAGGACCAGCGAAAAGTTATAAGTACGAGTCGACTCGGAAGGTGAATACTGACTCGGCAGAGTCGACTCGACGGTGGGGAACCGAGTTGGTCGGAGCTCAGACAACGAGTGCGGTGTGTTTATGTTGTCGGATAGGGTTTCATAACGAGTCGTGTCGGAATTGTCGGATTTTCGGATGTTAGTATAACCATAAGGGAGTCCAAAAACTCTATAGGAATCTTTACTTAATTTTTAGTGGTAATTTAAATTTAATTTCTTCTATTTGTATCAAGCAAACAAAAATTTGTATAATTAAATTATAGTATGGATTTGCAAAGAATATAGCTCTTTCAAAATATGTGAAGGTCCTAGGCAAAAGACATGCTCCTTTTGTTTTATTTTATATGAAATCTAAGAAAAGTACACACAAATTTTTAAAAGTACAAATTTATTTTCAATTTCTTTGTATGCATAAATATATCATTAAATATAAACAATACAACCAATCAAAAATATATTTTAAGATATAAATAATCACTACCAATAAAAATTTATTTAGTTTTTCATTGATAAGTGAAAGTATCATTTATTATGAACCAAAATTTTTGGACTAAAATTTTACGCCTACTTATGTTGAAATAGAAGAAGTATTGACTTTCTTTCTTAAATGTGTGGTAAATTTTTGGACATAACAAAAAAATTCTTTAACTTTCGGGGCAAAAAATAAATAAAACTAATAAATATTACAGATTTTACATATTTATCTCAAACACTTGAAAAAAGAAAACTAAAATTTTGAAGGTGAAAGGGTTAAACTAATATTTTTAAAGAGAGATTAAAAAATTAAATAATAATTTTTTGTGGCTATGTGTTATAAGACCATCTACAATGAGACTGTTGAAAATTCTTCGGCAGTTGAAACTAACGAACGTAATATATTGAGGGCGTTTAATCGATGATGAATTCATCATAGTTGAATAAATTCAATCTCTTTAATAAAAAAAGGACCTTTTGCTCAATTGTGATCGGAAGAGAGAGAAGATGATGTAGAGCGTAAAATAGGGTGTTGAAAACTTGTACCATTGTACATAGTCTAATTTCTTAAATGTATGGTGGGTGTTTTTTTAAGAAAATAAAGGGAAATTATCAAGGGAGGTTTACAAAAATACACTTTTGTATTATCTGTTTTTCAAAAATACCCCTGTTTGAAATTTTTTTTTTTCACCTCCCTTTTTAATGAAAAAGACCATTATACCCCTAGACTAAAAGAAACCCTAAACGTTAAACCCTAAACTCTAAACCCTAATTCCTAAACTTTAAACCCTAATAGCGAAACCCTAAACTCTAATCACTAAACCTTAAACCGTAAACCCTATTTGTGCAAATAGGAGGTGTATATTTGAGAACCATTAAAACACAAGTGTAAATGTAAAATTTCTTTTCCTTTTAAGTGTATTTCTGTAAATTAATCAATTATCAACAACCCTTTCCCACCATTATTTAAATTTTACAACCATTTTAAAAAAAATTTTAATGATTTTATTTTTTATCTTTTTTTATAACCATGATTTTATTTTTTTGCCCTTTTTCTTTTTTACAAATGAGTTTTTTTTGTAAAATTCTCTCCTTATTATATTAATATTTTTTCCTCACTCCTAAAAAATAACTAATGATCACCCCTCTTTTAGCAAATTGACCCTAAAATTAAAACCAAAATTATATGTGTGTATTCCTAACAAATAAATTTGAAGTAATATTCAAAAAGATGTATGTGGTGATGCATCAGCTATGCTAAGATAAACCATTAAAACATATTTTAATTTGCTTCGAATATGTCTTGTGATTTGTTCAAACGTCGAGATGAGTTATATACAAATCGGATTCATAAAAGTCAACCAGAACGATTGATCAGGACCACTGATTTCATAGGCCAATTTTTTTGTTTTTAAGTAGTGGTAATAGTTTCTATAATCAGAATTTATTATAGATTAAAAGTTGCTGTTAAGAAAATACCAATACAATTTTACACATTTTTAAAAAGACAAGTCTATAATATTTTGAATACTAAATATAAAAAAGTATTATAATTAGACGGGTCTTGGGTATATAATTGTCATGTCAATTTTCAGGTAAAGCAATACATAACTAATTCAACCAAATAATTAAAAAAGTTGTTCCTAACATTTTAACTAGATTGATACTAAAACGTGGCTGAGTCACAAAAGCAAAACGATGTTCACAGAGGAATTACGTAGTCTTTGATGCAGACGTAAAACCATACCTAATTGTTTGTTTGGTTTGGTGTCACCCGCTTCCTGTACGTTTTTCATTTCTTGTCCGAACCTTTTGCTATTCGCATTTTCCCCCCACTATTTTATGATTTTTAACAGATTACACCCACTTACTTCTAGTTTATATAACTCACCCAAAATTTGTCGTGTTCGTTTTCATTTTTCTAAGAATTTAAAATGGTATTTAGAAAATGAAAAAGAAAATTATCAATCAACAACGTTATACACATTTAATTGTATATTATTTTTACATATAAATATTATTTTAAAATTTGTATTTAGTAAATGTTCTCATAAAATTAGATAAATTAATTGGAAATATTGTGTTTAATAGTCTAGATATAGATTTATTTTAATTTGTTAAATTATTAATGAATTAGTCCAAATAAATTTAGTATGATAGATTTTTTTAGAGTGATTCTATTTTAATAGAGTAGATAATAATTTTTCATAATATTTCTTTTTGTTCAAATAATTTAGTGTATATATACATGTGTATATATATATATATATGGGTGATTTTGTGTTCTGATTTTTACATATTGCTTATATGCAAATCGATTGCATTTAACAAACATGTATATTTGGAGGAACTCAAAACACAGCCTCTCTTAAATTTAACAGACGTCTGTTTTGTAATTTAGCATTTCTGCTATCATTAGTGACTAATTATGCTGAAAGCAAGCTTTGTAATTAGAAGTTTTTTAAATCAAAATTTGTACAGGTTAAATTCCATTAATCTCCTTTTGGTTGTCTCATTCAAAAACAAAGAAAGATTAAAGTCAACGTGGCTTTCAATCCATAACCGGTTTCGTTTGTAATTTAAATCAAGGAATGACAAGTGTAGAATATATATATAAGATAATAAGTAATGACGTATTTGCAAATTGATAGCTAGAGATTAACAGAATAAGTTTTTTTTTAAAGGTCTTTTCTTTAAAAATTAACTAAGATCTTCGTTTACGTAATGGATACCAACACATTAATGGATCCTTAGTCAGCAATAAACAATCCAAGTTTACACATTACGCTTTTAGAAGAACCACGTTATCGCCTTTCTTTAAAAAATAAAAGTTGAGTAATTGTGTATAGTTGTTGTCATGAGTACTGCACAACTAATATTATTAGGGTTGTACGTTCGGACTTGGACCCTGAAGCTCTACAATATGCATTATGATATTTGGTCGGGTTTGAGTTTCTAGGTTCGGATAAGTTCATATCGGATATTCAAATTCAGGTTTTTTTAGTATTTCAGATTTTTCGGAAGTTTTTTGAATTTTTCGAGTTTTCAGATTTTTGAATATTTTAGGGCTTTCGAATTAATTTGGATGCTCATTTAGAATTTTTGTTCGGGTATTTGGTTATCTTCGAGTACTTCTTCAAATTTCATATTCGGATTCAAAATTTTCAAATATCTGATCGGGTTCGAGTCGAGTTCATAATATAATTTGAAACCGAGCTATTCGAACCCAACAACCTTGTTCGGATATTTTCTTCGCTCGGATTCAGATTTGGTTTTGGATTCGGATTTTTGGTAAAATGTTCAACCCTAATTTATATTAACAAATAATCATCATCATTATCTTAATAAGCTTTTAGAGTGGATTGTGGACATCAGGTAACGTGCCATCTCCAATCTGGTTCTAGCATGTGGTTTCCTTAAAACTTTTTAAAAATATAAAAAGACATTATATATAATGAAATCGAAGTTTAGGCTCTTTTAGGTGAATCTCACCTAAAAGCTGGTTTAATAATACAATAATGTGTGGTGTTTTGTTTTTCAGACATAGAACTATGATCATGTGAATTTATATAGACAAATTTACTTTCATTTGAGCCCTTTAGTCATTTTCATTTATTTCATTTATTACATATAAAGCCTTTCACGCATTTGTGGCTTCAAACTTTGTTAACAACAAATAAAAAATAAATAAGATTAATTTACAGAAATACACTTAAAAAGAAAAGAAATTTTACATTTACACCTGTCTTTTAATGGTTCTCAAATATACACCTCAAATATTAGGGTTTAGGGTTTAGGGTTTAGTGATTAGGGTTTAGGGTTTAGCTATTAGGGTTTAAAGTTTAAGAATTATGGTTTAGGGTTTAACGTTTAGGGTTTCTTTTAGTCTAGGGGTATAATGGTCTTTTTCATTAAAAAATAAGGTGTAAAAAGTAAAATTTTTTCAAACAGGGGTATTTTTGAAAAACAGACAATACAAAGGTGTATTTTTTTAAGTTTCCCAATAAATAATCTTTGCAGTCTATGGCCAAAATATAGATGATTTTATATATATTTAAATTATGTGTGATCTTATGTAATAATTTTGAAATAATTGTGTATAAAATTATTTTTGCAATTCTCGAAGTTTTGTAAAGGAGAGAAGTGTTTTTTTTTATCATTTAACATTATATGCAAAACAAGTTGTTCATTGTGTGATGAATTATATATTATGGGATTCAAAACTCAATAACTAATAAGAAAGACTTTTTTGTAACTTATATTAGTGAATTTTAACTTTTTATTTATTGTTCCAAACGATGCCAAAGTTAAGAATATAAGCAGGTCAGATGGGGTAGAAGATAGATAAAAACAACATGTGAGATGTTGGGTGGTAGGTAACCGAATCTATGATCAATGAATAATAGAAAAAGGGGATAATAATTAGAAAATAATTTTATATTAACAAAAATGGTGGAATAATAATGATATAGTACGAGTTGATAGGAGAAAAGTTATGATGTTGCACATGCAGTTTAGCTAGATTGAATATCACCATGCTCTTTTAGCCAACCATGCATGGATATATTTCATTACTCTAGCTCAAAATTTTACAAAAATAGAACTTAAAAGCAAACAGAAATATTTTGGTTCATTTACACCCAAAACAAAAATTTTGTAAATATCACTTGAATTGCAAGATCGAGATTCAAACCTTGAGCTTTTAAAATTTTTAAAAGTGTACTAGACTACTATATCTTCCAAAGGGTAATTTTTTTAATAAAAAAAATGTTTGTAAACTTTTAAATAAGTTTTGTGAGTAAAGCTATTGTTTATTGTTGTCTTAGGCCACCTAACCAACATAATTTGGGGTACATCCATATTGATAATGGCTCCATTTCGTTTGTTAGGTTTGGTTTAAAAGTGTCCAGTTTTCTAGATCATCACATGATATTTGTTTGATGGCTAATGCATATCAGATGAATATTTTGAATTGTTTCGTTTCTAGATAAACCTCAAGTTGATACGAATTAATCAAGTGGCTCTTGGTCTCGATGCGTTTAACCTCTCTAGAAAAGTGAAAGAATTGTCTCATCCCGGTTCAAAACTGTTTGGAAAGAGTTTAATTTACATGGTTATATCTCCAATTTATTGAGATGTACAAGCCTCTGCATGGAATTTCATGATAATTACCAAAACGAAGAGAAAAACTTGTCCGAATTGTACTTTACTTTAATCAAAACTAAAACTTCATTTTGACTCTATTTTTTAGGACCAAGAAGTTCGGAAACCGTTGGCCTTTATTTTCTTCAAGGTGGAGTCAGACTACGTGAGATACTCGCCTTCGGCGAACCAATCTCTCTTAGCGCACCTCAAACCCATGATCTCCAAAATATATAGAGACGTACAAGTCTTAACCTGAAATTGCATGATTATCTAAATGAAGAGAAAAATTTGCACGAATTATACCTTACTTTAATATAAACAAAACCTCATTTTAATCTTTTTTTCTTATGACCAAAACGCTCGAAAACTATTGGCCCTTATTCATCTAAAGGCAAGGAAACCAAATAAGATATTCGAATTCGACGAACCACCTTAAACCATCATCTTCTTGTTAATTCGATAGACTTTTATCATTGGATTCAGGACCGTCTTTTAGCATGTGCGAGTAGAGATCATGGTGGACTCAAATTTTTTTTTTTTTTAAATTATATCTATAAACTACGACCTAAAACTTTAATTTTTAAATTTGAATTTAAAATTCAAAGCCTAAATTATTTTTTTTAAATAAACCCACATAAATGCGATTATACTAAATTTTTAAAACTATATTATATCATCAAATATATCGTTAATATTTTTCAACTTTTGAATTTTTTTTTTTTACAATTTGGCTAAGGACCAGAAGTGATTTATAGGTAAGAAGGTCGTCCAATCCGATTTGGATAAGAAAAATGTCGGAAATATGTTTGGATAAAGTTTTGGGTCACGAAACTCAAGACACTCACGAGTCATGAAAGCAAAACTAAAATTAATTAAGGCTTCTGGGGCCATCACCATCTTCTCTGCAAACTAACCGATTACATTGGCATTGCATGGCTCATGGCTCACAATCACTCTTCTTCCTTCATATATATCCCTATTGGGTCCATGCCTCCATGTTATTTTTCAATTATTGCATCCTTTTTGTTTTTCATTTTTAATTTTATTTGCCTGGCTCTCACATGACTTCTCTCTATTCGTGGATATTTAGTTTACTACAATGTTTTACGTGATATAAACTCGTTCTAGGCCACCATGACATGTTGTTACACGTTGATTGTAACTTCAACTAGCTAGCCCTATTCAAATATCTTTGGTTCCCCAATTTAGAATAAATTATCTCAAATAGTTAAGTAAATAAATTGGCATTAACGAGGAGGTAATGAGTTCGAATTGCATTCAGGTGGGTTGTCTCGTCAGCGAAGAGAATATCTTATCTGGTCATGCTCTATCATGAGAAGATTAAAGCTCTATAGAGGATCGATTATAAATTTTGTGATACTATAAACTTATATAGTGTTGGAAGTTGAATTATATATATAAATTTATTTCTCGGTTTGGAAACGTGGATTGGTCCATGTTACTTATTAGCCATAGATCTCGAGGAATCCAACACACCCCTTCGAGATAATGCTTTTTCTAGCTATCTCGGCAGAATTGAGTCATCTTTGGACCATCAATTAGTGGGATGATCGAGCCATATTTTGTGTCAGATTAATGGATAGAGTGTGAGCTGGTTGTGATACTATGTTAAGTTTTATGAGCTTCCAACTCAAAATCAATTGACAATTAGTGGAATGACTCACGTTACTTATATATTACTTAATGTCCTTTTAAACTTCCACAATTCAGAATTATTAGAGTGTTAAACAAAGAAAACAGATAAGAAAGAAAGAACTTGTGAGAGAATGAAGAAAACAAAGGATTTGAGGAGAAGAGAATGTGTTTGTAAGAGAGATAAGGGAGCGCACACACAAGTTAACGAGTTCAAAGTATTAACAAACCCCTACATCTCGCCTAGGCATCATCAGAATTCACTAGCATCAAAGAACACCAAACTGAATACAAAAAATGCCAGCCAAAAAATTCTTCACTAGTTAACGACTCACTTCATAATCTAAAAGCAAAAGATTTGCAAAACTACAGAATAAGCTTCTACTCTATGTATTCTTTGATTCCTTCTAGTTTCTCTCTTTCGATAACCTTCTCTCTTTACATAAGCTACTCACCTTTATAGAATGAATATGCTTTTCCTTGTGCTTATCTTCAAATCACTAAAACAACTGTCACCTTTGCATTTGCGTTTCCGATAACAAACACCAAGTCAACTAAAATAAACCGGCATTAACGAAGAGGGGTTGATTCATCAAAAACGAATATCTTATCTGGTCTAATTAAGGATCGATCCACGAATCCTGAACCTCTTGTCATTAAAAAAAATGCTAGAATCCGATACAAACATTATTTGACTCAGTTTCAGATTTTCATATTTCTTTGGGGTTCAAATTTAGTTGGGTGACTTCGGTGTAAGCAAAGCAAAGTCAAGAGAAACAGACTAAAGATAAAAGCCCATTGGGCGTATAATGATACAAAATGCCATTAACTTTGTTAAAACAAAACGTAGAAACTAACAAATATTTAGCCAAATTTTCTCAAAAGAAATGTCATTATCAATTAATAAGTCCAAGAATAAGATCTCTTAATGACAGGTTTGGTTTGTTTGTCTTCTTCTAATGAGATCATTCCAAGATGAGAAGGATCTTCCAACAACATCTTAGCTACTAAGTAACCAGCAATAGACCATGTCTGAAACTTCCTCGCTTGTTTTCCGATGAACCTTCCTGATTTGCCGTCGTAGTATTCTGGCCAACCGTCCTTCAACAGTCGTGCCTCGGCCAAATCTATGGCCCGCCTCGCTATTTGTGGCCGTCCGGTTTTTATGCACGCGGCTGTTAATAGCCACAAAAGCACTGTTTTCGCAGCCGCCGGAGAAAAAAATCCGACGTAAAAAACAAAAAGCTGATTATTCATACATAAAATATATACTATAATCAATTAAAGAATGAAACACTCTTATGGAAAAGAAAATATATATTTTCAAGAAATTCAAGAAATGAAAAAGGAAAAAATTCACCTGAAGAAAAATTCCAACACAAAAAAAAAACACAATGACTATCCATAAAATACTTTATAAAAGTTTGAATTTGACTAATAAAAACACTTTCGGTAAAGAATATTTTTTGCATTTTTCCTCAATGATTTTGTTTAATTCCTTTTTAAGAAAAAAAAGTTTCATTTTTTTCATTTTTTCCTTTTGTTCTAATTTTGATAAACAGAGAAGTTTAAGAAGGAAAAGAAAAGAAAAATCACCTGGCCAAGAACCTCCGTTATGGTAACTCCAACGAGTATTCTTAGGATCACAACCCGTAACGATCCTCCACTCGTGGCTTTCGATCGCCGGATGACAAATCTTAACCGGCATTTCTCCGACCAACTCCTCCCACCGTTCCTCAATCAAGTCCATGATCGCCGCAGACTGTTCAGGCGTAGCTAAAGAAGCAAGGATAGCTACACAGTTACCAAGAGCAAACCACCTGAAGTCCATACGAGCCGGACTAACGTTTCCAATGAAGTAACCGCCACGAAGAGGCATGAAGTCGAATACCCACTCAGGGATCGAGTCAGGGATTACATTAAACTTGTTTACTGCTGTGTGTGAGTACTCCTCTGTTTTGTAACGATAAATGTCGTTAAGCTGTTGGAAATCAAGCCAAAAGTAACTTCTCATGTGGAAGCTAAGCGCGTGTAGCCGTTTCACTATCCTCTCCATGAACTCTTTCCCTTCCGCGTCAGGCTTTAACATCGACATTGCTGATCGCAAAGCCATAAAGAAGAGAGCTTGGATCTCGATCGGGTATCCATACACCCCCTGCATAAAGTGCAACTCATTTTAGCCCCATCATTAAACTCATCTATTAGAGCCAGGGCCGACATTTGGTCATGCAAGACGAAACATTTTTCAAGCCTCTAAAAGTTTTGAATTCGTATGTATAAGCCAACTATCTCCCAAACCGAAAAAATTAAATATAGAATTCGACTCCTAATACTGTATAAGTTTATAGCCCAACAAATCTTAGATAAGCCTTAATTAGACCTCGAGATCGTAAAATACGATCCGAGCTGAGCCATGAGCTATAGACTTATTATGATATCCCGCACAAGATTTAGTTGATGAGACACTAATTCGATATAAAAGCAGATACAATATAGACATTGTTGATTATATTACCATTCTTCGATCGACCATAGAGCAACCATCAGCGCAAAGCAATGTCGGGAAAGTATCGAAACCTTCGGAGAGACAAAGAGAGAGAATGAGTCTCATTCCCTTTTGACATTCAGGTGTTTCAGCTAAAGAAAGGTCTCCAGTGGATTTGGTGTAGGCTCTTAAGAGAATGATCCACCAGAAACCCGAATCAACCGGAGCCACTCTACCAATCGCACTCTCTCCAAAGTCAGCTATGACAGTATCCGTCTTCTTGATTGGATCATGAAGTACCTTGAAGCTTGCAGGCATAGCTCCTTCACCGAGCTTGAATCGATCGATTCTTTTCTCCCTTCCTTGGATTTGAATTGTCTTGAGAAGGAAGTTCTTCACTATATCTGGCTCACCATTCATGAGAAAAGCTAGCGCGCTTGGAACAAAGTCTCTTACAAAGACCTAACCACAATATAACCTCTATAAATTAATACTCGATAACAGAGCATAATTGATATTAGTTATAAGAGAACCAAACCTGGTCATAGTTCAAGACTTCTTCAGAAGCATGGTCATAAGCAGCAATAGTACCAACCGGTTGTCCACGGAAGTAAACCAAAGACCGACGTAAAGCATCCCACGCCTCAGCGACCATAGGATGTGGCTCGAACGAGTTTCTTGATGACGAAGCCGGAGTTTCACTTCCCGACCGGCCGCCGTTAGGAGAATTGACGCTGTCAAAGATACCCATTTCGCTGAACGATCTTTCGTCGAACGATCTTTTACGTTCGATGTTTAGCCTTGGCCGGTCAAGTAACCTAGCCAAGTCATCTAGCTCGGATAATGAGCTTTGAGAGTTTACTCCTCGGAGATGATCCTCCATGGGAATATTCAAGCCTGTTCACGGTATATAGATCTATAGTTTATATGAATAAATAAGTATATTATAACGTTACATTAACGAAAAAATGTAACGGAAATACTAAGATTTTGACTTATCTAGATAAAAGGTCATTTGTAATGTTAATATGGATTGGATTGTAATAAAAGAAAAACTTGAAAGATATCGAGATCGTTACAATAACAAATGGATAAAATGAAAATTTAAAGAGAAAAAAATCTTGAAAGCTAAGATCCGAATAAACATACCTTATAAATGTGTGTGGGAGAGAGAAGAGGAGAAAGAAAAAAAAGAAAAGGAAAGGAAGAGGAAAGATATATATAGAAGACAAAGAGAAGAAGAAAAACGATGAACATGGAAAGTCTCTCGTTTTTTCTCTCTCTCTTTGACTCTTGTAATAATGGTGGAGAGGAGAGAGAGAGATGTCCACACGTAAGAAACGACATAGTTTTGGTTCTGACAATGTTCTTTCTTTCCTTCATGGCTTAATCTGAATCGATTGAGCCAATGGACTTTTCGCCATTTCGATTGGTTATAGACTTATAGTATAATTTTGGTCTTTGTCTTTTAAAATTTTATCTTCTTTACTTTTTATGTGTCGGGCAAGTTGCATGCTGATATTATTGTTACCACTTACCACGTTGTATATTAAAACTTATATGTCACATTTCCACTTTCTCCCTTGTTACATGTGTGTTTGTATGTTTACTGGATTTGTTAGTCAATAAGTATATGCTGAGAATAAACTGTTGGTCACGTTGCAAATTTAGGTAAAAATACTCTTTTTGGGGAACACAAATACAGTTTGATCGACAGAATTGGCATATATTTTTGTTATTGCTGAAATAAATGATTTGTTTCTGGATAAATCAAAGATTAGATTAATGATTCCGTAATTTTTGCTTTCTTGGATAATTAAATTAAAATTTTCCATCGAGTTTTCCAAAAAAAAAATTACATGGCAAGTTGATATGTAACTGTTTCTATAAAATATAGTTATAATGGATTTGGCAAAATATCAATGTCAGTGGAGTTTGGCGGTACATAAGATTCACGTGTGGACGATTTGTTTGTGCATTTGCACGAGATAAAAGATAGATATACATTTTATTTTACTTTCTTGAAAATATTACTCAATTGAGTTCAATGTGACCATAGCATGGGGTTTGTCACTGGTCATGTTTGTGGTTCTGTCCACTTGTGTCTTCGTCTGTCGGCAATGCACAACACATAGAAACACCGAGTTCCATGAGATGAGCCGTATAAAGGTGAAAGCATTGCCGAGTGTGACAACACGACGACTGCTTTGCCTGTGCCATTTGCCTCGAAGACTACACAGTTAGGGACAGACAAGCTCAAGGTCTTGCCTTGCTGTCACAGTTAAGTATATGTCAAATTTAATATCTAACTTGCGATACTTTTGGTGCTTTCAGTGTTCCATGCCGCTTGCGTAGACTCGTGGCTTACATTATGGAGAATGTTTTGCCCAGTGTGCAAACGGGATGCGAGAACAGACACAGATGAGCCACCAGCTTCAGAGAGCACACCGCTGCTTCGATCTTTGGCCACAACATCATCTGTAGTGTTTATAGACCCTCCTCCTCTGGGATCCTCGGTTGTTTTCTCTCCTCACGTGAGCTCATCCGACATTCAACAAGTCTTCATGTCTTCCTCTCACCGCAGCTTCTGCTTTTGATGTGAGGAATACACATCGGATCCATGTAAAACTATCAATTACCCATAAGGGATCAATGTACACCAATCTAAGTTCATGTTGGTTTCATTCTTAAAACTTTTTTTGTGTGAAATCTATTTAGTTACAGACCAGAAACAAACACCTAAGCTGCCGAAGACATTAGATACCACAGAAATGTCACATGAGACACAAGTCTAAGCTTTGAGTGCGGTATTATATCATCCGCCAGGATATGAGCCTACGATCAACAACAATTGCTAAAACTATGAGATATCAGAGAGATTCAATTCTTCTAACCTACAATGCCAGTGGATTTAAAGATTTACACAGTAGATCGATCCACCAGAATCTAAAGTCACTCTGTCTTTTGTCGTTTTGCTTTTACTTCTCTCATCCAATCCTTGCATTCCTCTGCGGAGCCGCTGGGATAAGCCAGCTGCCATGTGAGCACTTTCTGTTGCTGCAAAAACAGAACAATCGGCATTACATAAAGCAAGACCTAAGCAATCATTTAAAGTATTAAGGATGATCCATGAAGGTAATTTAAAGATTAGTCGCAACCTAAAGACAAACCTCAGACAATATAGTGATATAATAAACGAGCATTTCACTAGATCTACACGCTTAATTTCTTCTGAGCACAACTTTTAGAAGCTATACACATATACCCGAGAGGGGAAGCCCCCGGGATTTACTCAAACATCTAAGGAAAGTGCTTTTTCTTTCATAGTTCCGTGACAGAGGTCTAGGAGGAGAAAAAGTTCTGAATAATGATAAGATTAAGGATTGCGGGTTTGGGTTCTTCAATGAAATGAAATGAAGCTTTACCCATTCACGGACGACGGATCCTCCACGAAGCTCTGCAATTTCCATGATCTCCCTTCCATTAACCAAAGGCTTTACGTCCCAGATGTTATCAAGACCTGTAACGTCAAGCAGGAGACACCATTACGTATGTTGGATGGTCCCCCAGGCACAATGAAAGATTCAGCTCCAATGATCGAATATTGAGGATGGCCCAAAACAACTCGGAAGTCTGGGTCATGGTGTCAAAGCTACAATTTATTAAGCATAATAACGCTTACCCATTTTCTCAATGTTGTCCTCAATTGTTAGATAAATTTCTCGTATCTTGTCCAGTTGGAAGTCCAGGTGCCCAATTTCTTGATCTTCATTTATGCCATCAACCGTAGACAACAACAAAGATGTCAAGAGTGCAACACGCCAGAAGTCTTTGATATCTCTAAGAAGAAACCCTGGAATAGTAACAAAACAAATAATCTTAGTTATATACATATGGTCGGGTATACTGTGTACGGTAAACTTTATAATACTCAATAGTTACAAGAATATCCATTACATCGATGAGTATATTAGTACCTGTGAGTACTCTTATTTTCGAAGTGGCTGGGATCTCAGGATCATTAAGGGAGATGGATTTCCAGTGCTCAAGAACATCAGTGGCCCAATCAAGCTTGTCCAGTTGAACGTCATTATTCAACTGAAGCGGACTAATAAGCGAAAGGAATCTCTCCGTGGTACGATGGATATTTATAACCTGAGAAAATGGCTAATGTTATCATGATAGAGATGAATCTGTTAAAAAAACAAGGTAAAACGAGATACACTGCTCTTGAACGAGAACACACCGGCAATCTTAATGCAAACAACAGGTGAATGCTCTGATTATCATGTTAACATTTTTTTCATTATTACTATAAGATGATCAAGGACTAGGATAGTGAACATTAAAAATCAGAGCTCACTGTTTCAGCATCGCTGGTCTTTCGCTTCATGGAGGATTTGAAGATGTAATTCACAACAGGAACCTGAAAAAAAGGCTCAAGTTTTGTTTGCTTAGACTACCAAACTCAGATATATTTAACCCAAGAATAGATGACAAGAGTTTAAATACATAAGGAACTACAGTACCGATTTGCCCTTATTGTCCTTGTAAAGGGTTTTTCTATAGGGGAGAAACAGAGCGGCATACAATGCAAGCCTTCTTTGTTCACCCTAAAACAAACAACAAGAAACCAACAAAAATCTAATTGAATATCGAAAGATAGGGAACTCAGCCTTTAGCAGTTAAACAAAAAACGAGCACGCCAGACTAGTAACGTACACTGAACTTTCCTAGCCCATGTATTTCAATGAGGTTCGACATAGCTTCCAAATAGGCTTTGCAGAGGCTAAAACAGTGAAACACGTGAGTGATCTTTGCAAAATATAAACAGCAAAGAACCAGAGGTGCAAAGAGTTCGAGTGTAGAAATGAAACAAACCTGCTACAATTATCTGGTGGTGCATGCTCACATGAAGAGGGAATAGCAAAGACAACACTAAATAGTTCTAAATCTGAAAGATAAGTTACTGCTGAAATTGGTCCATTCCCAGATATCATCAAATCGACCTGCACCAAGAAACCAAGTTGTTTTACGATGAACCCGAGAGGTTGCCAGAGAAATCAATTATATACAGCAAGCAGAAAGTCAGATACATACTTCATTCCCGATCCGCTCTCTGCTAATTTTTTTTCCAAGAGCATCCTTTACTTCATTACTTGAAGCAGCTTTTTTTAGTTTTTCATCCAGGGTAAAACCAAACCTTGCACCTGTTAAGGCAATAGATTAGCCCGGAGAGAAAAAACAAAACCACAGAACTCAACAGAAGGATATGAGATGCGCAATGTGATGACATAATCCGAAGGAAAGAAAAAAACAAGCATAAGTACCAAAGCGAATAGCCCGAAGAACTCTCAAAGGATCATCCAGAAACGTAGCTTTTGCATCCAATGGAGTTACAATTCTTCCGGACTTGAGGTCATCAATACCTGAGAATTTATCAGCTCTTCGTAAACTATAGTTTTTTTTCAACATCACATGAAATGAAAGCTGGCAACACTAGGATGCACAAACCTCGTCCGGTAAGATCCTCTACTGAGCCAGTGTTAATGTTGTAAAATAAGCTGCAAAATATTTTAAAAATCATTAAAAATTTCACATTTTGTACTCAGTGATACATATATCAATCTTGTTCCGGACGAAAACTGAGAGTACCTATTTATGGTTAAGTCTCTCCTATAAGCATCATCTTCTGCGGTACCAAATTTCTGTAATCAAGCAGACAAATACTAAGCAGCCGAAGCACACAATTCCCCTCCACCGCAACCGTGAGGTTGCTATATTCATCCGTAGCAGATAAATACCTTAAAACAACATAGACGGTTAAAAGAAAAAGGAGAAGAGTACCATTGTAGGAATACGGCTATCTGCTGCGTATTCTTCACTTCTCAAATTTACAAAATCTATCCATTGGTCATAAAGCCGCATCCTCGCCGTCTCCAAGTGTTTTGATTGATCAGGATTCCTGAAAAAAAAAACTCCAACGAAAACAAATCAGTTAACAATCAAGAACTACAAGATTCAAGATTCAAGATTCAGCAGCACAAGACCTTTCAATAACAGTGTCACCTTGTACTTCTTCGCCTATAGAAGATAAATATTCCTTGACCTTCTCAAGAAACTCACTTCCATACATATCGTCGATTGCTATATCAATATCATCACTTTCTTTACCTAGAAGCTGTAAAAACAAGCAAAGCACTGAGACACAGAAGAAGCTTCGAACTGTTCTCGAATCCTGCAAGGTGACGAAAGGGTACCTTATCGCGGACCCAGCCGCCGGCGACACGAAGCTTTGTGTCGAGTTCACAATGGCGGAGAGTACCGACAAGCCGATCGAATATCTCTTGCTCATTCTTAGTGAGATCAATCTTCTCCTTCAATTTGATTGTGGGAAGCATCGATTGTTTCTCCTCTCTTCCAACAGCCGTCGTCATCGCCTTCGCCGTCGAGAACAAGTAACCAGAAACTCCGGGAAAAGGAAGAAGCGATAAGGTACGAAACGCGACGGTTGGGGAACGATTAGGGTTACGGTAATGAGAAGGGTGAAACAGAAGGAGAGGAGTTCTCGGGAGATTTATAATAGTGTTGATAGGAAGAGACAGTCTCATGGTTTTTGTGATCGGCTCTCGTTTTAATGGAGGGGTTTTCTTCGGCGGCGATTTACGGCGGCGCCAGAAACGGCGCCGTGTGTGTGGGCCAGGTCAGATCCGTATAGGTCAAAACGATTGCTAGGCCCAATAAAGGCCCAATAATTGCTACTCAAATACCAAACCAAACTGTGAAATGTTTTTTTCTTTATCAGTTGACACATGCGGAATTGCAGATGGAGTTTTTGATTTTTGTATCTAGATAATAATTATAAGTAATTTTATTTTTTATTTACAAAAGCTATATCTACCTATTATCTATAGAATATTGCTTATAAAATGATATAAATAATACGAGATTTAAAAATGATAATTGAATTACAATAGTTTTAAGGGCAATTCTCAAATATAGCACACTTTCTCATTTTTTGGACACATTTAGCATGTGGCTTAGAGTTTTCCACATGTAGCATTTTTAAAATGTTAGAATGACCATTTTACCCCCCGACCATTTTTAAAATGTGGCTTAGGTTTCTCATTTTTTCTAAACCCTAAACACTAAACCCTAAACCTAAACCCAAAATTAGACAAGGGTATTTTCGGTATATCGTGTGTTAAATATGTTAGGGTTGAGAATTTTGGACTTGTATGCTACATGTGGCCAAAAAACACAAAAGTGTGCTATCTAAGGAAATTTCTCTAGTTTTAAAACATTAAGTTTGATGATTTTATTTTTATGATACAAAAGTTAAGACGATTTATTATGAGGATAGAAAACAAAACATAAAATGTGAAATAAAATTAATTAAAAACCATAACAAAGGTGACTACTGAAATATAGTTAAAAGATATGTGTCGTGTGTATATATACACATATACATATGCTTTCAACACATATTGTTTTCTATTTTTTTTAAAAAAAATCGCTTATGCGCTTCCAAATACTTCGTTTTTGTATATTCACTTCCCATTCCATGTAATCAGAGTCGGCCCAAGGGGTTATGGTGCCTAAAGCCTATTAGACCACCTCTATTGGTGGTCTCTTATGAGACTCTTAAGCATTTAATTAAATCAAAAAGAAAAAAAAAGCTAAGAGTTGGTTCTAAAAACTCTTGTTTAAGAACCAACTCTTAGACCATGTGCAATGCTAAGAACCCAAAGGGGTTCTTAGCCAATTTTTTATTATTTTTTTAGAATAAGAACTCAAAGGGGTTCTTAGCAATTTTGGTCAATTATTGCAAGAATCCCAAATGGGGTTC
>OVAN01005132.1:0-24150 GCA_900406275.1 Anastatica hierochuntica | reverse complement strand
TATATATATATATATATATATATATATATATATATATATATATATATTGTACTATATAAATTTGAGCATATTTTATGGTAAACCAGCGATAAAATTATGATGTGTTAAATAATTAAATTTTACAATTTTGTGTAGGTAAAATTTTCTATTTTATAATATTTTAATAAATGTAATTTTAATTATAAAATGGAAAATCACGATATAAATGGTTTTTGCAAGATGATTTGGTGATAAAGAGAGTGAGGATGAGACATGACCAATACTTTTACCGTTTAGAAGAAAATTTTAGTTAAAACTTGTTATTGCATGATCTTCATCAAAGCTATATCTTCTTGTAATTTATAGTTCGAATAATAATTTTGGATAACGTGTTGTTTATTAAGTTATCTCAACAATTACTATTTTAAAAAGACCAAGTGTCATGAAATAAATTAGTTAGTTTACAAGAAAAAATGTTATAGTATTATATAGAAAAGTGGTTGTATTTGCCAAAGTGAAGAATTAAACTTAAAAGAGGTTTATTTAGTAGAAATTAAACAATACACCACACACTTAATCGTAGCTTGCAGTGCAGGAGAAGACACCTAAAAACACTTCAAAAAATGAGATATAAACTTACCTCCATGATTGACAAAAAAAAAAACTTACCTCCATGAACAATACCTTAAACTTGGATAAACAAAAAAAATACAATGCTTTTTCTATTGTTTTTTTACTTTTTTTGTTCAAAGTTTCTTACTTTCTTAATAAAATAATTTATATAATTATTTAGTCTTCTAAAATCACACCGGATAAATATTTCATATCCAATTCAAATTACTTTTGTTATAAATATTAATCACCAACTCTTCTTTCTTTATGAAATCAGCTTTCATATGTTTAAAAATAATACTTTTTTGTAGAGACTTTGAAAAATCACATGTTTTTTTTTTTTTCCCGATTCTTCTTCTTTTTCGGCAAAAAAAAAATCTAATACTTCTGTTTTTCCACGTTTCAACAGTTGCCAAAGTTATTGTCATTTACACATACCACATTTTAAATTAGTATTCATGTTTACCGTGTAATACCTATGTTATTCTAAAGCAAAGATAATATTCTAACCAAATACCTAGATGATGTGTGACTTAACCATTAATAATACAATGTTTTTTCTGCATGGCAAAACAAAACCAACATATAAGTAAATCGCTAGCCAAATACATAGAAAAGAAAGCTCTTTTCATGCGATGGAAACACATTACAATGGATAATATTTAAATTTTCAATTGAATTATATCCAAAAACTATCAAAAAATCCGAAATATAGTTAACAAAAAAATATATCATATTTATAAGGCACGGACCAACATTTGGTTTCTCTATTATTTAAGTAGCATAAATGAAATTTTTACGACTAATTTTTTTGTATCAATAAAACCTATATCTTCTTTCTTATGAAAAATGTATTTACAGAACCACTAATTTTCTTTACACATCAGTAGAAATTGCCATATAATTTTCGAGAAGGGAAAAAGTCCATCACGAAAAGTCTATCGCTTTTGACGACATATTTATTTCCATACCACAAATATAATGTCTATGACACAGTTATTTTGTAAATGATAAACTTAATATTAAAAATATGTCACACGAGGCGACAAACTTATTGTTATTAATAGACTTTTTTATGTTAACAAATTTTTATGACAGACTTTTCGTCTAGTTATGATATATTTTTCACATCGTACATACTTATATTATGGGTGTCAAAATTTTATAACAAACTTATTATCGTCTGCAAATTTATTTTATTACGTTGTTACATACGTATTTTATTCTTATAAGTGTACTGTTAAACATATTTATATATTAACATCTTACTGGTGGCAGACTATTTATAGTGGTAACATTTTTTACAACTTTGTTTTGATGACAAAAACTTTACCCAAAAAAGCTGAAGTCAAAAATAACTAGAAAGACATGTTCATGGTCACAGACTTAGGCGGGTTATTTCTTTAGGCGACAGAACTTTTTACAATTAAATTTTGATTTACTTAAATTATGAAAAATCCATTTAAGGAATACTCCCTTAATAACCACCAAGCGAATATTGCTATCTAGAGGTAGTGATATCCTCTATATATTAAATCAAAATACATTTAAGTGAAATTTATTTATGTATCACTCATATAAGAGCTTTCAACATTAATCTTATAATTTGATTGGTTGAACAATTTGGAATTATATTTTATTTTTGATTTATTTAATTCATCTCTAAAATAAACAAATAATCATGAACCACTTTAATTAACTTGCCAAATATCCTTTAAAATCAACAATTCCTAATCTAATTGTCAAACATTAAATTATTCAATTTATATCTTTTTGATCTTACCATAAATATATATTTAAACTCATACACTTACACGTTTGCCTACATTATAGAATGTACCTAAAATAATATATAAATTAAAAAATAGATACATTATAAATAAAAAAATTGTTATGTATATAGAATGTGTGAGTTTAAATAATAAATCTTATTTAAATTTATTGGATTTTCTTATAATATTGAATCATTTAAAAGGAATATATTTTATAGAATATTACTAGATATTAATAAATGAGTTTTCTTATATTGTTGAATCATTTAAAAGGACTCTATTTTTATAGAATATTACTAGATACTAATAAATGATTTTTTTTTATATTGTTGAATCATTTAAAAGGATTATATTTTTATAGAATATTAATACATATTAGTAATTTGAAATAAAATAGAATGTAAATATTAATATTCGTGTTTGACAAAAAATATTCGTGCTAATGTGTTAAGTATGTTATAAAATTTGTGAGTTAAAGTAATATATTTATTTTTTTAAATTACATATTTCATTACTATTAAAAAATTTTTAGATTATTCACATCTGTTGAACAAACATTTTTATAAAGTCATAAAAGTCAATTGGTGTATAAAGTTGTATATGAAAATGACTTGAAATGCAATTCAAATTTAACCTAATTTGGAAATTTCTAAAAAATCAGTTAATATATATATGGAAAATGGTAATTAATAATGAAAGAACTAAGGAAATAATATTTAATTTTCCTTGACTACCAAGATTATTGAGATGTATAAATATGGGTGGCTGTAAATAGTAACAAAAATACATTTTTGATTTTCTCCACTACCAAATTAAGAAAAAAACTGATATATCTGCTAAAAATTGATTTCGCCAATTACCTCAAACCATTTCTACGGAGTAATTGAAGCGTAAACGTGAAAAAACCTTCGTATTTAGCGTCAATATTCTTCATTTGGCGATACTCTCAAGGGTATTTTAGCTGATCAAAAAGTAATTTCAAATGTCGATATTTTTGTATATAACTTTATGTTATTTTCATGCACTACTTTGCACATAACTCTTTGTTTATGTATATAACTCTTTGATCCATGTTAAGCGAGTATTTATATAACATGATATTTCATAAAAAGTTTACGTAATATTTCCTTGATACGTTTACATATAATATATTTTATCGTTTATATGTAATAGATTTAAGATTAAAGATGATACTTCGAGATAAGCATTTTAATTGTTGCATATGATTTTTTTCTTTGCATATAAACTAATAAAAATTCTCATTTTGATTTTATATTTACATAAGGTTGAAGACAAAGAAAATAAGAAAGAAGAAGAAGATGAAGATCAAGTTGAGGAATCAGAGGAAAACATATGATTAGTTTTGATGGTTATTAGTCTTGTATGGATTATTATTTATCTATTACATTGGTAGTTTGATCAAAATTTACTAACTAAAATTTTATGTTAAACATGTCTAAAATAAACATATATATGTTTGAGTTAATTAATAGGAAAATGATGTTAATCAGTTCTTTTAATTATAGTCTATTCATAAATTATTGTTAATTGAGTTGTTTGAGTAAATTACATAAGTAGATGTATAATAGTCGTTTTATTTAAAAAAATAAAAAAAATATAAAATAAATATTTGAATAATAAAATCATTTAAATCAAAATCATCTTATATCAGATTTTAAAAATTATAGGTCATATAATATTAAATATTTAATGTTACTATAAATAGAATCATGGAATTTTCCATTTAGAATGATGAAAACTTTATAGAAAGTTAATATATACATTAAGTGGAAAGTCATTTTTTTGTTTAAAATTTATAAAAATTTTCATATTAAAAACTATAAATTTTATTAGAGTTTTGACTCGCGCAATCGTGTGGTTTTTTTAAAATAATTTTATATATTATTAATCATTTTTAGATTTTTCAAGTATCGGATTTAAAATTTTCGGTTATTTCGAGTTTAAGATTCGGTTTTAGGTTCAAAACTTTTAGAATTTTCAGTTATATCGAATTCTGAGTTCAGTTTAGATTTGAGATTTTCGAACTTTTATATTTTCTTGGATACTCGTATGAGTTCAGTTTGGATAATATTCAACTCCCGAAAAACCATGAAACAAAACCAGTTAGAGTATTTAAAAAACATCAGATGACTAAACTTAAATTTTTATAGTTTACTTAATTATTTATAAATCTTTATAGATTTTTCTAAATTTTATCACTTTCTAAGTTTTTCTTAATTTTTGTAACAAATTTTATTTAGAAAATAATAATATTGTAATATAATTATTTTAAAATTTATGGATTTACTTTAAATTTGAAAAAACAAACTATATTTAAATTTGCTGAAAATTATAGATTTTAAATTGTGTTGGTTTACAGTTTTGATAGTGTTTAAATGAAAAGAATATTAGAATATTCTAATATGTTTGTTGGAATTGGTAAATGAGTAACTAAAGTTATTTTAATTTATTAGATAAATTTAATAAAAAATTTAAAATATGTTTATTTTGAAAAATCACACATGAAAATGTCTATGTCTTCCCTTTTAATAAGATAGATAAGTTCATATCGACTATTTTTCTAGATTCATTATATATCGTATACAATTTTTAGTGTACATTAAGTCATATTGATTATTACATGGAAAATAATATTACTCGAAATCTTACATATCACCATATTTACACGAAATTCAATCTTACACGCTATATATTATATTATCGATATTTTTTAGAAATAAAATCACATTTAAATTATATAAATGAAAATATATTTTACTATGATAAGTAAACATAATAAAATATCACAGTATAGTTAAATCCTTAATATAATATTTTTACCAAAACACAGAATTAAGATTGCATTAAAGGAAAGTAGAGTAATACCTAAATTTAGGTATTATTTCGTATATTTGATAGAGAGGCCTAACAAATATAAGAAATTATTTCGTATATTTGAGAAGGAACTGAGTAAAATATCAAATATTTATATTTCAACATTTTAGAAATTATTTCGTATATTTGATAGAGAAGCCTAACAACGGTTTTCACCTAGAAAATGTTTTCGTTACTAAGTAATTGCTAACCAAGAAACACAACATTTTCATTTTTAATTTAATATATTCGATATAACAAATAAAATCACATTTAAATTATTATAAAAAAATTATATTTTACTATGATAAGTAACATAAAAATACCACACTATAGTTAAATCTTTCATTTAATACCTTACCTAAAGATGGGCGTTCGAACGAGCGTTCAAGTATATGTTCGAGTTCGGTCGGGTTACTTTGGGTTATGAGTTTTTTAGACTAGATGTTTAAGCTCTATTCGGATATCTATACATTCCCATTCACAATCGGTTCATATCTTTGCAGGTTTGATACATATTCAAATTATGTAGAAAAAAATCCAAATATACCTAAAAACCTCAACATTCCAATTTTTTTCAAGATAATTCGGGTTATTTTCAAGTATTTTAGATATTTTGGATATTAAATCTAAAATAACTAACATATATATAAGTATATAATTTTATGTTAGGTACTTCTAGACGCTCAAAATATTTTGATTCATGCCGAGGTCGGTTTCCGTTTTTCGTGTATTGAAGTTTTGCATCCATACGAAAATTTTATGGATTTCGGTTCAGCTTCAGTATCGGATCAGATGCGCTTTAATTCTTTGAACCCAAGTATTTTATCCACTCCTGCTTACACCCGCGAATTCACGGATGTAAATATGTTTACATGTCTATAATAAAGTTTTTGACTTTACTTTGCTATAATATTATATTATTAAACTATATGTCTATAATTTAAAGGAAACTTTGTGCAATCTTATTATAGACATGTAAACATATTTAGCATTATTAAGTCATTATTTCATTGTCCACATATTTCTTTATCTTTGACTTTACTTTGCTTATTTTCTTTTTTTTGGTTTGTGTTTCTTGTTTCTTTAATTTCATATTGCTTTAGTAGTGATTAGATCTAAAACAACCTCAATACATTATATTGGTTAAGCTTAACCATAGAATCTATATAGTTTAATGTCTTAGTGTGTGCTCCTTGTGGTTCGACCCCGTTACTATACTTTGAGAGACTATATGTGCTCTTGCGCTCAAGTCCGAGTTTTTAATCTTGGTCAGAGAAATAAAAAATATCTCATCAAGATTTGGCGCCGTTGCCGGGGAACAACATTTCTAGCTATTAAGTTTTAGAATTCTTAATAGTTAAAACAAACAAGACCTCAGTTGCACACTTCACCAGGACAATTACATAATCATTTACCGAGGTTACTGGTAGAATTTCGGTTAGTCCGATCGATAATTCCTCTTTTCTTTTTTTTCCTGCGCTAAACTTCTTTTACCTCTTTTCAGCTTAACTTTTTTTGGTTGATCCCTACCCCGAGAACTTCATTAACAATTTGACCAAACTTCTCGAGGACAACAAGCGAAAGTGGTTTGTGGTTTTCAAGCGCAAATTCTAGAGACAACTAAACTGTAATAAAGAATATAAGTGTTCTATTTTAATTCTATTTTTCTTGGCTCCACCTTTTCTTCTCTAAGTTGTTTTTCTTTTTGGAATGTAATCGGTTGGATTGTCCTGAGCAAGGAAGAGATGGTTAGGTTAGCGTATGAGCTTCACTAAATGCTAGCAGAGGGGTGCTGCTACCTCGGCGTCAAAGACGTATGCTCTCCCTTGGCATTGAAGGCGCCGACTCTTGTTTTAGCGTCGGAGACGCCCGTATTTGTTTTGGCATTGTATGCATCAACACGTGTTGTGGAATCAAAGGCGCCCATATCTATTTTGGCGTCAAAAGCCCCCAAAAATTATGTTTTTTGTATCAAATGCACCTACTTCAGTTTTGGCAATGAAGATGTGTAAGGTAGCCAAATCACCTCTTTGTCATGTCAGATATGAGAAACATTTAGCTAGAGACGGAAATCAATTATTCCAAGGGTCAGAGATGGAAATGAGTTGGAGGAAGAAGTTCCATCATTGTCTCGAACACCATATATCTTAGAGGTTGACCTTCAAATGCACTTAGATGGTATGATTGTACCTTGGGAGCAAGTCTTCACTAACGAGAACAAATATGAAGATGAAGGTGAGACCTTGGTCGAGTGGNGGGGGGGGGGGGGGGGGATGCTAGTTGAAAGGTCACCATTTGGGCGATTTTTGTTATCTCTGAAGCATTGAGTCATGTCGTCATTGCTGAAACGAGACACATAAGAAGAGGTCAGCCAAAGATCAAAGTATTACCGAGATAGCTCCTTCGTCAAAAAAGAAGAAGGGTACTTATGCATTCAAGTATGAGTAAAAGGGCTACAAGCCCTTGCTCCATAGGTTATACACGTGCGTACTCGTATCTAGTTATTCCGAACAGTTGAGATGCTTGGGTCAAAGTGGATAACCTTGAAGAGACCAAAGTGTACGTGAATATTATCCAGACATCAATTTATAAAATGTTCTTAGATCTCTTTCAATCTTCAGGTTTGGTTTGTCATCTTTAATTTATACTCTTGTATTATCCCAGTTGTTTGCCAATACTAACTATCTGGTGAGGAGTATAACCATTACCTAACTAAGGCTAGCGACCAGACAGTCTCAAGAATGTCCAAGTCGAGCGCGACCTTGCTGAGTTTCAAGTGAAAAATGAGAAGTCTCATTCGGAGCATCGAGTTCATGCCCTGCAGCAAATTGCTTACGATCTTGTTGCATCGAAAGACGATGGCGAGGCGGGAATGGAGCAAGACGTTAAAGAGAACGAGACCCTAATGGTGAAGCTGAAAGAGGTGGAGATGGAGTAGGTTGAGATGAATTTAAAGACCAAGTTTTCGTTTCGCCCTGAAAACATAAGAAGCATGACGAAGAGTTGAGGAAGGTTAATGAGGAATTTCATCTACTAAACTAGGGCAAGGGCACTCATGAATATCAGTTTTTTATGAAGGAAAAACGTTGCATTCCCATCCCTTAAGCCATGCTGAAGGAGTTGAAACAGGATCGAGATGCCAAAACAATAAAGGTTTTGATGTTTAGGAATCGCGACTTGGCTACTGACAACATAGTTACACCTAGGATTTTCGATTTTCCTCCTCTCTTCTCCCGTAGACTCGGTCGGCTCTTGCTCCCTCTTGAGAGATGGCAGGTGTAACAAAAATTGGCTATCAATTCGGTTCTTGCTCACTTTGAGGTCGTGCCCTTTGTAGCCTCCAAAGATCCCACTTTATCTTTAATACATCCACATATTTCCATAAATCTATTCTATCTTCCCCTCTCTCCTTTGTTTTGATATGAATGCATGTTATATTAATTGATTTTATGTTTACATTTCTTTGATTTAATAGTTTGCATGTTAAACAGTAGATAACACAGAGTCAATGAGTTTACTTAAATAAGATGACTAAACGACTAGGCTTTATCATTAACGTTATTATTTTTGCTCTTGCCATATTCTATTTCACTTGCTAGGTCAGTTCGTGAATATATCTTAGGTTAGTATGCATTCCAAAAGCTTGATATACTGCTAGAAATAGTATTTGATGAGTTTTTCTATATAGGCAACGAAAGTGGTTAGATATAAAATCGTGAACAATCAACCTTGTCCGAATTTATGCATACACTTCTTCTGCAAGGACAAACAAAAGTTGAGTCTCTTAGTTTTTAAGTGTATAGAATCTTGAGCCTTAAAAGTGGAGAATATTTACAGAAGTAATTGTGTTTTAGACCATCACATATGCTCATAGCCAAGTCTTAATTCCTGCTTGCTTACTTATACTTTTTGTTTTCTGATTCATGTCGTTTCGTTGATCTATCCCATAAAAAGTAGCATATAGAATAGGATTTCATTTTGCATAATTAAAACATCATAAACACCAAATAAAAATCAGTGACAAACTCTTGCATATTTTGTTTTTAGCCTTGCCCAAAATCATGAATCTTAAGAGTGAATATATAGTCCTTGAGGATTCAATCCCTAAGTATTAATGCGGATGTTGTACACTTGCAGCTAGGTTTAAATTGAGGTAAAACTCGATCCTACATCAAGTGTGTGGTGCTCTTTATGGGGACTAGTAGTTTTTTTCTTATGATTTCGATATTGGATTTAGTGTAGAAAAAAATTTCTTTCTCTTTTGCTTGCAAAATTACGGTTTTTCTAGAACTAGAAATTTGGTTTTCAACTAACACTAGAAATTTAGATTTTTCCTTGTAGATTTATTTAGCTTATTAACACTTAGATCTATATTAGTAATACTAACAATTTTGTGTTTATTACGATTTATTTTTTATATTAGGAGTAAATTTCTCCCTTATATTAGGATTTTTTTGTATTTGAAACTACAAACATTTTCTCTTTGATTTTTCAGGAAAACTAAGGAGAAAATAAGATCACATCCTCAACATATCTACGTTTTAACTAGCTCCAGAAACCCATGAATATCATCAAATTTCAAATCAAGGAGGAGTTGAGCCACATCCAAGATAAATCGCCATGGAGAGACCCTGAAGAGCGGAGATTTCACACCCTTGGAGCATATGATCCACAACACTGATCACGTCCTAGATGAAACATTGGAGAGTTTTTTTCAGACTCAAACAGTGCTGGAAATCATCACAAAGTCTAACCAAGACGAGCAACATCTCAAAGAGATCATCAGAGCATCAAAAATCGATAATTTCGGCAATTTATACAACATAAAGCTCGACATCAAATCACCAACTTACCTATGGACAACCACAATCTACACCTTATTGAGCTCATCATCACATTCCAATGAAGCCTCTCAAGTGTTTACTTGAAACAATGGTGGTACAATTCATCAAAGATCAAAGAGAAGCGAAGCAAACGTTCAAAACGGAGCTTTACAACATGAACTATGTCCAAAGTGAGAATTTTAGGAAGCTTGAGGCTAAAATCCAGACTCTTGAAGACTCTCTAACTTTAGCATGTGAGGCTATCAAATAAGAACTCCAACCTATTTTGAAGAAGATCATCAAACCGAAGAAATCGAAGAAAATTGAAATGTGGCATCGATAGAAAGAAGTTTTTTTAACCAAGTGGAGTACGTCCAGAACTCTGAAGAACTGATTCTCAAGACATTTTGGACCTTGATTTCAAATTCAAAAGGGTCTACAATGATCTTCTTATGAAGAACATGGAGCTAGAAGGCAAAATTTGTGAATTCACAACAAAACTGATGAAATCAACAAACAAATGGGAGAAATCCAACACTTCACCAACTGATAATGGAAGGGATGTACCATGATCTCCTTGAAATTCAACCTTTAGGAGCTAAGCTTGATGGCTCATTCATTTGCCTTGAAAATATAAAGAAAAACATGTAAAGAAAATGCTATCACTCATATGTTTTGAAGATGTACCCAAGAAACTGCAAAGAAAGTTATTAGCCATGGTCATTTAAGGGTTTTCGAGCTACATTTTTCTGCAATTCTGGTATATTACATGTCATAGATGAGGACCCTAAATTTTCAACTTACAAAATTGATATAAAAAGTTTGGTTTGCTCTTACGGCGAAGAATTTTTTAGAACTGAAAAGGAAGTCGTGGAAGCAGTTGAAGCTGCTATGTATTGGTCTAAATGGACTATGGAATTCATCAATATCAACAAACAAGTCACTCCACGAGCATAACCTCCTCAATTCCCTGAAAGACTATTTCAAGGTCTTATATTTATCCCACGAAATGAACTAGAGAGAGAACCTAGGGAACCCATTCAATTTCATCGTTGATTCATTTGAAACACAAGGAAAGGGAGTCATAAACCTCCTATCTAAGCAACCGCACGCGCAAAAATGCCCAAAGGTCGTGCTAAAGACTTTAATTAAGTGCTTTATGGGAGGCAACCCATATTCTATCTCTTTTTAAATTTTGTTTATTTTTAGTTTTAGAAGTTGATCCTAGGATTAATGTTGGTATATTTTGATGTTATACATTTTATGTTTTTAATGCTTTTATATTTTTTTCGTAGGAACACGTTCTGGAAACAAAAAGTTCGGAGAAAAATAAATTCGGACAAATTCGAATCATCCTACCAAACCAAGGAGCTTCACCATCGGTCTATGCCAAAACCAAAGCCTCGACCGATGGGGAGCTCCTCATGCCCCGACCACGTTTGCGCCTCAAATCCATCCCACTGGCCACGATATCATTTTTGTTATTGGTGGCAATTGCCCTACCACCCAATGGGATCGCCGTATGTGCCCCATCCCTTCACCAAGCCTTCTCACCAATCACTTACACCATTCCCACTGACTGTCCATCCAAAATCCACCCCCGACTGGTGAAAAACCACACGCACCACATCTGCCAAGGCCATCTCCTCCTCACCACCGGACCCGACACCAAATTTTTCCAAACTCGATACCACAACATCCGCCACCCGATGCAACCTTACCTCGACCAAAAGCCAACCCATCCGACCATTCCTACCTATACGGATGCATATTGGTCGAGCAAAACCCAATAGAACGTCCGTTTTCACATTGTTTTTCCGGATAAAATCACAACACCATTTCTTCAACAACCAGCTACCAAATCAACATATATTAATCAAGATGTTTTCAAGTAAGACACATTCAAGAACATATGCGCACACATGGAGCTGTAAGATTCTCAAACCTAGCTAATTTTTGCAATTGAACCAACCAATTCTCACCAACTAAGGAATTAACCAAAAAAAAATTCCAATACATCATACAAGTTTTCAAGAGGATTTCATGCTCGGAATGACCTTTAAAGACACTAAGACATAATGGCCAACTTGTGGAAACAAAATTGTAATAAATTGGACAACAAAGGAGCTTGTAGAAGGATTTTAATTTCCTATTAAGACCAAGGTGTAATATGACAGAATGATGATTATTATGAGGCTATTAATGATCTAATCAAGGCAGAGCCGTTCGTCAACTACATATAAAGGCTCAAAAATGCAATAAAAAAGACAAAGACCACAACCAGAGCACTTCAAGAGAAGTCTAAGCCAAACCAATTTTCACACTAGGTAAATATCATCAAATAAATCCAGAAAATGTGAGGAATTGGCTGGTAAATATGATCACGTGACTTTGACTCAATGGAGACACCAAACTGACGAATTCAGTTTCTTCAAAACTCTTATCTAGGTGTTGAACCAATTACTACTGTTGAATTCCTCACATTTTTCTGTATTCGTTAAATGATATTCAGCTAGTGTGAAAGTTGGTTTGGCTTATACTTCTCTTGAAGTGCTATAGTTGTGGTCTTTGTCTTTTTTATTTCATTTTGGAAGCGCTTACATTTCATCTCGGAGCACTCGATTGGCAGAAAGCTGAAGAAAACTCGGCCAACGCAAAACGAGCTCCGCCAAGCGAAGCTGTCAAATAGGAGGTTTACTACTAATTAGTATATGGAGAGGGCAATGCTCAAGAAAACTCAGCCTTGGAGCGGTAAATATAAAAAAAACAGCCTAGTTACTCGTCAAACTGAGCTTCCCAAAGACTACATTTGGTCAAATCAAATTTGGTATGAGCTCCAGCCTTGAAACTTCATTTTTATCACTAGCTATTTTGCAATATATTTTTAGTTTGGACGAAGCATTTTTACCAGATTGCAAAACGGCCAACCGAGCTTAATTTCGGTTTCTCGAAAAACCACATATGGTCGTACATCTCATAAATTTCGACCAAACAGCTAAGTTTTCTTATTCCCTTACCTTAAAAATTATTTAGTACCATTCTCACTTGATTTTTCATCGTGATAGTGTAACTTAAGTTAGGGGAAATTCTTATTGTTACCAATGGTTCTTTTTCTTTTGATTTTTCACATTTTTGAGTCATTTTGAAACTTTTTCAAAACTAAAACATTTTGTTGAGTCAAAATCATTCAAGAAATAAGCTAAAATTTGAACTAATCTTGTGACTAATGACTAATGTCCCTAGCGTCAGTGTTTAACTGTTGTTTTGCCGAACGGGAAAACTGAATGGATCAGCTAATCAAGGCACCATATCATTTGATATGCTGGTAATCCTGAACTGCAACATTTAATGAATTTGATTCTTTTTCTTAGGGCTTAGTATATATTGAATCAGATTCCTCTTTAGACTCGATAACATGAAGTCTACGGTTCTCCTCTTTCCTTTTTAATTAAGATTTCAAAATGTGCTTGTGCTTAATATGAGTTTTGGATGTAAGGCTTTGAAGTGAGTAGAAAAAACTCACGTCCAATTGAAACACGGAGCCAATAACTCCGGATGTGCTTAAAAGAAAGATAAATAGAAAAATAAATTTATGCCCTAGGAGAATAGAGATGAGTCGGTCTTTAAAAAGCATTTAAAATATATAGGGAGGAAACGAATCGATTGTGGGATGTAACTTTTGGGATCCTGATTTAGTTGAGTCTATGTGTTCTTTGATCGATACTCCCTCGAAGAGATTACAAATTCTAGATTTAGGGAGTAGTGATAGATATATTGGATCACTCTGGATGATTGTGGCTTGAATCGGGGACGTTGCTAAACTTGTGGTGAATACTAAGGGATCTACCTAAATGTCAACTCTGGTGTTTAGTGGATCATATCAGTCAAGTTGCCCATCGGCTCAAAAGTTCATGTAAGTTTTCAAGTTTTCAAACCTCTCTTCTGTTCTTTGTTGTGTTAGCTTGAAGACGAGCTAGAAGCTAAGTCTGGGGGAGTTGATAACACCCAAATTTTATCACTTTTTCTATTGTCTTTAATATTTTTTTCTTAGTATTTTTACACAAATATATGCAATTAGATGTAGTTTTTTTTGTATTTATGGTGTTTCAAGTCATTTCAGGTCAAACAATGCATTTTGAAGGATTGTGAAATTTATTGAATCATAATCAGTTTCTAGACAATTTCTGGGCTTCAGAAGTATCATCCAAGACAAAAACCTTACCCTCAATGATTTTTTATGAAATTTTTGCATGAGCTATAGAATAGAGTTAGCTTTCATATCGAAGTAGGTTCATTGCATTTGGAACAGTGGACGAAGAGTTACATAAATTTTACTGAAGATTGGTCCAACTATCTCGCATATTAAGAGTGCTTAGAAATGCCAAAACAAAAGTAAGATGACTTGCGTTTCGAACCAGACATTCTCCATACTCAAGTGCATATATTCCAAGCCTTTTAAAATATTCAAATCAAAGTCCTTTGACACAAAGCAGAAACATTAGGAGGCTTTACGGCCTAGTTTTACACTTTTTTCCCTAAAAAGTTAGAACACTATAAATAGATGTTTTTAGCCTCTTTATTTTGGATACTTGGCTTCAAAAATAGGATTAACTAAATGTCTTAAGAGGCAAGGATGACTGCCTTTGGGTTGTGCCCTTTGTAGCCTTCAAAGATCTCATCTTCAATACATTCATATCTTTCCATAAATAGGTTCTATCATCCCCTCTCTCATTTCTTTTGATATGAATGCTCATTGTATTGATTTATTTCGTTTTTACATGTCTTTAATTGATTAGTTTTCATGTTAGATAGTAGATAACATCTATTCAATGAGTTTTTTTGAATAGGATTTCTAAACGACTAGGCTTTGTAATTAACGTTATCATCTTTGCTCATGCCATAATTATATTTCACTTGCTAGGCTAGTTCGTGAATAGATTTTAGGTTAGTATGCATTCAAAAACCTTGACATACTACTAGAACTAGTATTTGATGAGACTTTCTATATAGGCAACGAAAGTGGATAGATATATAATCGTGAACAATCAACCTTGTTCAAATTTATGCATATACTTCTTCTAAAAGGACCAACGAAAGCTGAGTGCCTTGGTTGTCAAGTGTATAGAATCTTGAGACTCAAAAGTAGAGAGTATTTATAGTAGTGATTGTGTTTTAGATCGTCGCAGTATGCTCAAAGCCGAGCCTTAATTCTCTATTGCTTACTTATACTTTATGTTGTCTGATTCATGTCGTTTCTTTGATCTATCCTTTTGTAAATTAGTGTAAATAATAGGATTTCGTTTTGCATAATTACAACGTCATAAAACCAAATAAAAGTCAGTGACAAACCCTTGTATATTTCTTTCTTAGATTAGTTTGAGATCATATGAATCCTAAGTGTGAATATCTAGTCCTTGGGGATTCAATCCCTAAGTATTATTGTGGATGTTGTACGCTTGCAGTTAGGTTTTAATTAAGACAAAACTTGATCCCCCCCCCTCATGTGATCTTGTGAATTTATCCACCTTGTTAAGCGGGTCAAGGATAAGTCCGCTTTACGGTTTGGCCTTTGTGGGATGACACGTTGGTATATAGATTTTTACTCTTTTTCTTTCCCTCTTTTTTTCTTCGTGTTATATATGTGGCTTTTCACTACAAAAAATCAGACGATTAACAACGACAGAAATCGTCGTAAAATCGTAGTTAAGTAAGCATAACGACGTATTTACGACGAAAACCAATACGTTGTTAACTGATCGTTGTAATGGAAAAATCGACATAATTTGTCGTTAAGTTTACGACGACAGGATTTCGACGTAAACTAATTGTTAAAAATTTGTAGCAAAATACTCGTAAATTAACGAGAATTGAATGACAAAATGAGTTTCGCCTCTAATTCGTAGTAAATACGATGTAAATTAACGATTGTTAAACGACTAAGTTGATGCACCTAGTCGTCGTTATATCGTAGTTAGTTTACGAATATTTAATGACGCTTGTACAAAACAATCGTCGTTAAATCGTCGTCAATTAACTACGACTTAACGTTGAAATTTTTAAAATACGTTTTAGTTCATTGTTACGTAACAACATTGTTACGACGATTCTTCAATTAAAAATAACAAAAAAAAATCAGAATTGATATTTCTGAAAATTAAATAATAATTAAATTTAAAAATATAAAAATATATGTATAAATTTTTTAAAAACCTACAATATAAAAATAAATAATACAATATAAAAACTACATAAATTCTAGATCTATGGATATACTCCTAGATCTATATCGTCGAAATACCCTTCCGGGGGATTCTCCGGATCGACGGAATGCTCTTGCTCCTGCTGCTGCGGTTGTCTCGCTACCTCAGCTTTGGTCTGACTCATCAGACGAGCAATCTCCGGGTTGTCTACTGAAAGGATCCCGAACATCTTGTCGTAGAAGCTGAACTGGCGATCGTACCGCCCTTGCTTCGATCGTAGATCCTCGATCTCAGCGTGCACGGTCTTCAGCTCGTTTTGCATAGCTGCCTGCTGGTTAGAAGCAGCTCGGTATTACGACGATGCCGCTGGAACATCCTGAATGGAGCTCATCCCCAAAACTCTCCCTTTTTTTCTTGGGAGCAACATGAAAACAAATGAATAGTTAAAATAATTTTTAAAAGAACAAATAAAAAATATTGAAAAATAAATAATGATTTACCTCTTCGAAAATACGATAAAGCTTCGGGGTAGTCAGAGGCTCGGTCGGCTGAGCAGTGCCTTCGGGCGAGAGCTGAGATCTCTGACTCTCAATCTCCATCCGTCTCGCCTCCACTTGGTTGTAGATCCTCTCAGACTGTGCATCAACGGACTATCCGTTCTTCCGCTTGTGCATCTTCTCGTAAACCTGGCTGACAGACGGAAGATAGCCTAATGTTTTGGCCTGCAACAAAATAAAAGACATAATTAAATAAATATTGTATATTATGTCTTTCATTTAGTAAAATAATTAAAAATTATAATTCAAAAATTACTTACCATCTGAAGACATTGGTCGGCGAAAGAGATCTGACCAGAAGTGTGAGGCATCTGCTTTTTGGTGTCATCTGGAGCGGTGGTGTTCCATGAGATGGAACACTTAGTCGCAATCGATGCGGCATGTGTATCTCTCCAGTAGGTCTTCAAGCCATTCCACTCCGTTATAGACATGAAGATGGGCTTGGCAAGATCTCCCTTCTGCCCGAACTTCTCCTTCCAGTCGGAGACGGTGTTGGCGAGCCTCAACTTTACCCCCGCGTAGAACTTCACCTTGACCGTATCGTTGACAGAGACGTCCCAATGTCACTTTTGCTTAAAAAAAATTGATTAACACAATAAATATAAATTTAATAAATGAATAAAGTAATAAAAATATATAAAAATTAAAAACATACCGAGAAACAATTAAAACATGTCCGCTTGATGTGATATGGCGTCGTCGACCAGTTCACGTGCGGCTCAGTAAAGTAGCCCTTGATGGTGTCGGAGACGGAACGGCCGACCTTGTTGTCGATTCCGAACCTACGAAAAAACATATAAATTTATTAAAAATGATATAATTAGTTAATTATATTAATTAAGTTAAATTAAAACATACCAAAATGTCTGATCTTCTGTCTTGTCGGGATCAAAACGAGGAAGATGATTGTGTATGGGCTGGACGATGATGTCCTCAACCCGAAGATGGGCGTAGGGAGCATTGGACAAAACATCCAAGTCCGGATGTATGCCCCCATCGGCCCCGACTGCCTCTGGTGATGCTGCTGGTGCTGGAGAATGAGGGGCATCCACTGGAGCTGCTGCTAGTGGTGCCAGTGGCGGCGGAGGAGGCGTTGGCGGCGGTGGAGACGGCATAAACAACGGTCTCGGCATAAACAACGGTCTCGTCTTACTAGTCGAGCCTGGTGTAGTAGGCGACGTCGAGGCTCCCGTCCTACGAGCCTTGGCCTCCTGCTCGTCCATGAACTCCAAATAATGTGTTCGGATGACTCGTCTAGGAGGATCCATAATAACTAAAAAAAGCGAAACCTATAATTAAAATCCTAGTGGTTGATTGTACGGGACTTAATTTTAATATTGGTTGTGGCTGTAAAATTAATTAAAATAATTTTTTTCTTTAACTTTTAGGACTATGACTTTCAAAAAAAAATAAAAGCTTATTATTGTGATTTTAGAAAAAAATCACTTTAAAAATCATTATTGTGATTTTAGAAAAAATCACTTCACAAAATTTAGTAATTAACTGTGAGTAATAATATGACTTTATCATAATTAACAATTAAAGTGTTATTTTTTAAAAATCAACTTTAAAAACTTTATCATAATTACAAATTAAATTTCAATCCTAATACTAAAATTCAATTCTACAACTAATTCAATCCCTAATCTATAACTATATTCAAAATTTAAATATTGAAATTATTTGAAAAATTTAAGTTTGAAGATTACCTAATTTTAGGATTGGAGAGTGTTGAGAGTTTTAGAGTTTGTGAAGAAGTTGGAATGAGCAACGAATTGGGGAGTTACTTGTATATATACACGAAGTTGTCGTCGTAAATTCGTCGTTAATTAACGACGAATTTACGATGATTCTCGTAAAATCGTCACTACCAAAATTACGAATTTACGAATTAACGACGAATTTACGATGTATTTTCGATTAATCTTCATTAATTTGTCGTTAATTAACGATGATTTATACTTTTGTACGAATCGTACAACCTCGTACATCGTACACCTGAGGATGTAGACATTTTAGGGTTCAGGGTTTGAGGTTTAACAACGATTTAACGAAGATTTGGTAATAATTGTCGTTAAATCGTCGTTAATGACCAACGAATTAACGACGATTTTTGTAAATTTTTTCGAAAACGTCAAAAACATTCAATTTTTCAAATGTATTGCTTAATCTAGGTTGGAAACCCAAGTATTTCTCCTTATATTTAACATTACAACATTTTAGAAAGAAACAAATTTCTCAAAACTTTCGTCTGAAAAATATCTTATACATTACAATGTCGTTTATGTTGTTTCTCCTTAAGATGTTGTCTATTGACCATGTTTCTGAAATTTTGATGTTACAAAAACATGCATTTAAACTTATACTTATAATGTGCTTTTTGATGCATGTGTAGTAGTATAATTTGATAACCGATATTTCAATATGGGGTTTAGGGTTTCATGTTACAGTCTTCGGCAATTCATCATTAATATGTTGTTATGTTACAACGATTTAACGATGATTGGTTATAAAAAGATGATTTTACGACGATTAAGAAGTTAACAACGATTTAACGACGATTTGTGCATTAAAAACTATTTAACAATTACCTAACGTCAGGTTAACAACAATATTTCAGTTACTAATTATAACTAATTAACTTAATTTTTAACAGTGATCTATCATCCACCATTTTTGTTCACTTCTAAAAATTCTCAAAAACTTATACGGCGATTCAATTTGAATTAAATGCTACAAATGTTAAGAATTTTTTTAATCGTACATAGAAATACATATAATTTAAAAAACTTTAAAATACAAGTTCCATCACTCCACTTCTTCCTCCGACCCATCTTCGTCCGTTTGTTTGGTTTCTGTTTCCTCTGGTATTTCATCAAGTTACTTGCTATGGGGATCAATTAATAGAACGGGATATGTACTTAGCTCAAGAAAAGGCATCTCAACGAGTGTATCGTGTTGGAGGGAAGATTCCTCTTCACATACTATATGACCTCGTGGCGCAATCTTCACGATGGATAGCTAGTTTGTGTCGGTCGATGTCAAACAGGGATAAGGAATGAAACTAACTTGCTCCACTTGTGATGCAAGGATAAAAGACTCAAATTTATTGTACCTGCATCCCTTGTTAAAATCGACGACTCCGAATTTTTTGATACGAACACCCCTGCTAATTGTAGGATCAAACAACTCGCACTTAAAGAGCACGCATTTCAACTATAGGAGACGTGGGAATATAACTTCTAAGATTTCTTGTAGGATTCCATAGAAATCTATGTCCCTCCTTACGTAAACGCCGTAGTTAACGCTTGTGCGATGTCTGTCATAATCGTGAGCGTGGAATGCATATCCTCTTGTAAAATACATTGGTACGGTACATATCCTCGCAAATGGATGCTATAGCATCTCATGAAACCACAGAGAGTATGATTTGTCCTCGTAATCAAATTGTAACCAAATATATAATATTAGCAACATCTTATTAAGTAAATGTATATCTACATATAAATATACACGCAAATATAGTTACTTGTTGTTGCAACTAGGGAACAAAGTGTTCTGCTTTTCTTCTCTCGACATCATTATCTGAGATCCCCTCTATCCCGTTGCAAACTTGAGTGACAAAAAGACTAGTACATAGATATAGATTCATATGTAAGAGTATATATAGTACATCCAAGATCGATTTAGAAATTTGGTCTATATAAATATAACCGACATATTTATACCTTTCCCACAGGCGTATTTCCTCACAGTTCAGAAGAATGTATGTATGGGCACAATGATTTTCTTCCTCACTTCTCTACCAAACCTATTTTACTCGTCCACTAAGCCGACCAATTGAGCAAAATATATCTGAAACTCCATCCATGGCATATGTTGGGGCAATGCCACCATCATCATATCATTATGGGGCTCTTTTGTGTGTCCTAACTAAAGGGGAAAATTACTACAATGTAAATTGAGATGTCTCCTCGGTTAAACTTCCCTGAACAATAGAACCCTCCACTTTTGCAAGATTCTTTGCTTTCCGTTTCATATGTTTCATGAATTTTTCAAAAGGGTACGTCCACCGAAACTGCACAGGTCCCCCAAGTTCCGCTTCATGTGGAAGATGTATAGGTAGGTGCTCCATTACATCGAAAAAAAATGGCGGGAATATCTTCTCCAAATTGCATAAAAGGACAGGAATGTTTTCATCTAGTTGGGCTATTACATTTTCTGTCAACGTCCTCGTGCAAAGATCCCGAAAGAACATTCCTACTCCTATAAAACATCAAGATCCATGTATATTAGTATATATGATAATCTTATATATATGTTCTAGTGAAGATGTATACATTATTACGTACGTACTAGCAATTGCTTCGTGCACATTGTTAGGTAGAAGTTCCGCCATAGCAAATGGTAGTAGTCGTTGCATACACACATGGCAATCATGACTTTTCATACCTGAGAATTTAACTTGTTCAACACATCGTGAAAGATCTGATACAAACCTATCCGGAAACTTGACTTCAGATGCCACCCATTGAAATAACGTTGTCTTTGCTGAACTGGATAATATGAATATAGGGACTGGCGTTTTACCATCTTTGGTAATGTGCAATTCGATCCTTCTGTATATTTCAGGCAAGCCAAGACGTGATTTGTAATTATCTTTACTCTTTTCCTGCACATTCAGAAGTGTATTCATGATGTTATCAAAAACGTTCTTCTCGATGTGCATCACATCAAGATTGTGTCGAAGGAGATGATCTTTCCAGTATGAAAGCTCCTAGAAGATATTTTTCTTATGCCAGTTATGGACTTCCAGATAACCATCAAGCATATTAGGCGGAACATGCCAATTTCCCCCTTGAGAAACTGTGTATAATGCACCGTAATAATCAATTTTCTCCTCTACTTGATCGCCCGTTAGATACACTGGTGGAGGCACAGAGACAATTTTTTTCTTTCTAAACAGTCTTCTGTTTCTTCTGTACGGGTGGCCGATAGGAAAAAATTGACGGTGACAGTCAAACCAGCTTGTTTTCCTACCATGCTTTAGTTGAAACGCATCCGTACGATGCATGCAGTAAGGACAAGACAACCGTATGTGCTTTGTCCAACCTGACAATATCCCATATGCATGAAATTTGCTTATGGTCCATATAAGCATTGTGCGCATCGTAAAATACCTTCTCCTGTAACAGTCAAACGTGTGAACTCCGGTATGCCATAACAGCTTCAATTCCTCTACTAAAGGCTGTATAAAAACATCAAGTGATCGTTTTGGATTGTTAGGCACAGGGACTAATATACTGAGAAATAGAAATTATCTTTGCTTACACATCTCTGGTGGGAGGTTATACGGCGTGAAGATTACGGGCCAAAAAGAATACTGCCTAGCTGACATACCAAATGGACTAAATCCATCTGTACATAAACCAAGGTAGACATTACCTTTTTGTCTAGCAAAATCGGGGTGTACCGAGTTAAAATGTTTCCACGCTTTTGCTTCGGATGGGTGGGTAACCTCTCCATCTAATTGTGTATGTTCCGCATGCCACCTCATTGATGTTGTTGTCCTTTCCAATTGATACATCCTTTTTAATCTATCAGTAATAGGGAGATACCACATCCTCTGGTATGGTATCCTCTTCCACCCAACCTCTTGTGGCATAAATCTTGGATTTTTACAAAAATGACATTCCTCGAGCAACTTATCATCATCTTTCCAAAAAAGCATACAATTGTCCACGCAAACATCAATAGACTCAAATGGAAGACCCAGACTAATAACAAACTTTTGTATCTCATAATATGTTTCAGCAGCCAAATTATCAGAAGTTAGATACTCTTTCAATAAATCAGCCCAATCATCCATGCATACTTCAGGTAAGTTATGATCTGTTTTTATATTCATGATCCTAGCAACTAATGACAACTTAGAGTTTTCTTCTCTACATCTAGCATATAATGGTTGATTTGCATCATTTAACATGTCGTAGAATCTTTTAGCATCTAAATTTGGTTCTTCAACAATGTTATCATCATATGCGAATGCAGCAGTATTTGCTTGATGAGGAAATGCATCTGTAACCATGTCATTAATCCTATCGTGTTGATTATCGTCATTATGATGATGATAATAACCAAACTCATATTGATGATCATGCCTATCAACAGGTTCAACATTTTCTACGGATTGATGATGATAATTACTACTACTGCTACTACCAACATTATCCCAATGTCTTTCCTCATGTTGAAACCATATGAAATATTATGGTGTAAATCCTCTATTTAACAAGTGCTTCCAAAAATTTTCAACAAGAATGAACCGTGTATTCTTGCACTTTCTACGTGGACAGAACATCTTACCACTTTCGAAAATGATTGTTAGATTTGTGGCTTGATGCATGAAAATTTCAAGTTCTCCGAGGAACTCTTGAGTCACCGATCTCTCCCCATCTCTATGCATGTACATCCAACGTCGGATTTCATATAGATCACCAGACATTTTTTATTTTTCTTTTGTGTTTGATGAGAGAAATAATGTGTGAGGTGTGATTTGTGGTGAAAGTGAAGGAGGTATTTACAGAAATTTCATAAATTTTACCATTGAATTTACATTACAATTTAACAACGAATTAACATCGATATTTTTTAATACCAGCAAATGACAATTTAACTTTTAATTAACGACTATATTTTGCGTTGTTAATTATTAGGTACACCTATAATAAACGTTTTACACATACAACAATTTTCGTCTCTAGTTTGTTGTTAAACATTTGTTAAATATGTCGTTGTCAAATCGTTGTTATTTAACGAGTACATAACGACGATTTACAAAATAAGTGTAAAATCGTCTTATAATCGTCGTAAATTACCAACATTTTAACGAAGATTTTGATTGTCTTTAAGTTACAATGAATTTACGACGTAAATTTATTTCGTCGTTAATTCGTCATCAAATCGTAGCCAAATAACGACGATATAAATTTGTAGCAAAAATTCATCATTAATCGACTGCTTTCTTGTAGTGTTTAGAGATCGATTATGTTATTCGTTTTATTACTATGAATGAGATTTTTTTTATTTCATTGTTATGGCACCTCGTTGTTCTTATCATCCTTTTCTTTGATTTTTTATGCATTTGCTTCTCTGACCTTTTTGCTACCTTATCATTATTGTTTGCAGATTTCATGTTTAAGTGTGTGTTCACTCATTTGGTGTGTATACTCAATTGGCCATTGCGTTAATTGTAAGATGGAGGTCGGGGTCCAGCTTAGGTAATAAAATGAAAATTTTGCATATATATATATATATATATATATATATA
>OVAN01005131.1:0-24157 GCA_900406275.1 Anastatica hierochuntica | reverse complement strand
AAATCTCTTTGAAAACTCTAACTAAAGCTTTGTTGCAATCCCCAGCAACGGTGCCAAAAACTTGTTGGGAGTCGAGTTTTAATAATTTGTATTGACCTAACAACCGCTCCTAGCCCGCAAGATTGACGGGGTCTAGTTGTAGTACGTAAGGTATCGTCCAAGGATTGAAATGTTTAGAAGAGNGTTTAGAAGAGCTTAAGCAAAGAGAGTCACACTAGAAAAACTAGTCTGGGGAGCAACCCAGTAAGAGGTGTCACAAGTCTCTACTAGATCTATCCTTAGCATTTGGGTAATCATGAACAGGTGCATAAAAGAAAGACAATAAGTAAAAGCAATAAGTAAAGCGCAAAGTAAATAACTTGAAAGCAATAAGATAAAAGTGGATCTCAAGATAGTGGCCATTGGTTCGGGTTCAATCTAAACAAGTAATGACTTTCCTAAGACTTTATTAGATGGTTAAAGCTATTCCCCGGTCAAGGATCCCCTCATTATCGACCCACCCACTCTCGTGACGGAGGTCTAATCACCTTTACCTAACTACAAGGCTCACCTCTCGGATTTCGCCTATCTAAGCAAGTACGTGATAGTATAGATCAAGCCCCTATAACCATCTAGCATCTTGGAATCCCTTTGGATGAACTACTCTCATAGCCCAAGATGAAAAACATGAAACTTGTTCAATCAAGCTTTTCATCGAACACGTTGTAAGCGTCGATTAGCAAGCAATCATAAGTTTNAAAGATCTATTGAAATAAAACCAAATGTTATTACAAGAGTTTGATCTTTAGAAATGAAGGAAAATAAGATAGAAGTTGTTCTTTTTTTGTTCTTGAGGCATTAAAGGTCTAAAAAGTCAAGTTTTGGTCGCCATGTTGACAGCCATCGACCCATCTGGTCGATGGGAGCAAACCTTGGGTCGATGGCTGGCTACCCACAGAAGTAGATGTCACATTCTCTGCCTGGATAGCTGGCCATCGATGCTAGGTAACTGGCCATCGGCCCAGATGGTCGATGGCTGCCTACCTAAGCAGTCTTGATGGCTTTTGCTCCCCTTCGTCTTCTCCTTTGATCTCCATCTCTTCCATATGCTTCTAGCCTCTTGTCTCCATGATTTTCAAGCTCCAATACCACTTTGAATTCACCATTAGAGCCTCCCAAAGTGCATCCAAAAGAGCACCTACAAATGCAAGAAAGATGGATGTAAAATGCAAAATGAACCTAAGCTAGACTGTAGACTCTAAATGATGCATTCTAAAGCTAATATGCTTATTAACAACCTAATTGTGAATGAAAACTATGCTAAACACACTAAAATATTGAATGTACATCAGGTATCGATCGTATAAAACGATAACGGTTAACACAAACACCGATACTATCTTAACTATACGATTGGTCTTATCATTTAGGAAAACCACAACTTTATAATCGTACGAAGAGCGATTTCTCTAAAAGAAATTGTAAAAATCACTTCGTCGCAAAACGGCCCCCCAGGAAGGCCCAGAACGCGATAAAAGTCAACTTACGATTCCGAACGAGAATGGACCCAACTATGTCAACGATTTACCTAAGTTCCACGAAAGATAAATGGAAAACACGATAAATTTAAAGTTTGGAGATAAATATGGAAGAATCGTGAAGATAAGGAATATTCTCGAAAAAAGGAATATTTTCGCGGAAGGATATACTCGAATATAGGGCGGAAAAAGAAACCATACAAACCTAAGATGGCATATATATGAGAGGCGAAGGTGAAGAACGAACAAAGAAGAAATTTCTTCACAACTCACACTTAGAGCAATTAGGTTTATTTTCATTTTTGTTAGCGACTTGAATCTCAACTAGGTTTACAAGTCATACCCTGTTAGAACTAGGATACTCAGTGACAGCTCTCGCGGCCACGGCTCATCACCTATTGTAATGCTCAACGCAAATTCAGAATAAGATCTTTGTTGCTCAACTTTTATTTTCGATTCTCTAATACTTTTATTTCGTCGTCTGTTTCTTCGTACTTTTGATCTATAGTTGCTTGGTTTAGCAGAAATCCGGGACCTCAAGGAAAGTTAGGGTTTCCTGGCTTTCCTTAAATTACGATAATCGACAGTGTGAATTTCGGTTCCCACAATTTGGCGCTAGAAGGAGGGTTACGCGGATTCTTTCACGCCCAATCACAGATCGATCAAGAAACGATATGTCTAGACTAACAAACGATGTTGTCGTCTCCTTCAAGGGTAGAGCAACGGCCGATCAGGCCAACCCTCTCATTGATCTCCTTGTTATCAAATTAACGATTCAAAATATCGATGTCGCAAGAATATTATTCGAAACTGGTTGTTCGGGTGATATTAATTTTAAAGATATTATTGAGAGGATGGAAATCAAACTGTCTATAATCACAGGAAGTCTGAGCCCAGTGATAGGCTTCTTGGGAGAAGCTACTATGACCCTCAGCTCGATTAACCTTACGGTTAAAGCTAGGAGTGTAGCAAAAATCGTGGAGTTCTTATTTGAAGATCGCCCTGCTTCATACAATGTGATAGTGGGCGTTCCGTGGCTAAACTCCATGCAAGCCATACAATCTACATACCACTACTGTCTCAAATTTTCGACCCCATTCGAAATCGAAACAATTTGAGGAGACCGTAACATATTACAGGTCGGTTTCGCTGCCGATCTAAAATGTAAAAACATGACAACGAAAGCTTTCTTTTGAAAGAGAAAGAAAAAAGATTCTGTCGAAGACGCCTCAGAACTAGATCAAACCGAGATCTTCTGGCAGTTACGGAAAGGCAAAACCTCAAAAGAGAAATGCGAACCAACTTGCGAGCCCATCGTCTCACTATGCCTCAACGAAGAGTTCACTGAGCATTGCGTTGAAATCGACGTTAATCTTTGCGATCCCATAAAAACATAGATTATAGCTTTCTTGAAAGAGAACCTTCGCACGTTTGCTTGGGCTGCAGAAGACATTCTAGGAATTGACATCGTCGTGACATGTCACAAACTCAACATGGATATGACTTACCAACCTGTCAAACAGAAAATGCGAAAATTGGGACAAGAACGCGCAACCGCGGTCAACGATGAAATCGAAAAACTCCTAAAAGTCGAATCTATAACTGAAGTTAGACATCCAGACTGGTTCGCCAATCCCGTTGAAGTCAAAAATAAAAACGAAAAAATGGCGAGTCTGCGTCGGTTTCACCGATCTCAGTAAGGCATGCCCGAAGGACAACTTTCCATTGCCACTCATTGATCGCCTAGTAGAGGCCACGACAGGAAACAAGGTCTTGTCATTCATGGAGGCTTTTTCGGGATACAATCAAATCATGATTAATCATGATGATAGTTAGAAAATTGCGTTCATCACCGATCACGACATGTATTGTTATAAGGTAATGCCTTTCGGCCTCAAAAACGTCGGGGCAACTTATCAACGACTCGTTAATCAAATGTTTTCCAAGCAACTCGGGAAGACTATGGAGGTATACATTGATGATATGCTCGTAGAATCTTTCGAGGAGAAAAACCACGTCGCTGATCTATAAAAGTGTTTCAAGAAATTAAATCTGCATAATATGAAGCTCAACCCAGCAAAATGCAGGTTTGCTATGACATCAGGAGAGTTTCTCGGATATCTCGTCACATACTGAGGGATCGAGGTTAACCCAAACAAATCAATGAATTGGTCGAGATAGCATCTCCAGAAAACAAGCGAGAAGTATAGAGACTAACTGGGAAAGTCGTCGCACTCAATCGATTCATCTCACAGTCAACGGACAAGTGTCTTCTTTTTTACGACATTCTGAAAGGGAAAAAAAGTTCGAATGGTCCGAGCTATGCGAAAAATCTTTCCAATAGTTTAAGCATTACTTGGCTATCCATGAACAAAACGCAACTTGGACCCTTCATGTTGATGGGTCCTCGTCCAAGCAAGGTTCGGGAATCGGAATTCGGCTAACTTCACCAATTGGAGAAGTACTGGAATAGTCGTTCTGATTGTTGTTTCACACTTAAATAACGAAGCCGAATACGAAGCGCTTATTGTCGGATTACGATTGGCTTGTGGACCGAAAATACGCAATATCCACACGTACTGCGGCTCTCAACTCGTTGCGAACCAATTGATCATCGAATACGAAGCCAGGGACGAAAGGATGTAATCATATTTAAAACTCGTCTAAGATCTCACCCAAGACTTCAACCAGTTCGCTCTCAAGTGAATTCCTCGTTCAGAAAACATGCAGGCCGATGCGTTGGCGGCCCTAGCGTCAAGCTCGGACCCGAGTCTTAAACGAATAATTCCCATGAAATTCATTGAACATCCGAGCATCGGCACTCCAATCATCGCAAATCTAATCTAGTTACAAGACGAGGACATCGATGAAGCCAACACTCAACTTGAACAAAATTTCAAACAATCCGAATACGGTTGCGATACGCCATTTTTGGAGACAATGGAAGCATACATAATCGAAGGAGAACTCCCTGGCGAAAAATGGGCAGCCCGAAAAGTCAAAATCCAGACCGCCCGATACGTATTAGTGGATGGGAAAATCTACAAATGGAGATTCTCCAGGCCACTTATGACATGCATAGAGGTAAGCGAATAACGAAGAATCATGGAAGAAGTCCACTACGGATCCTGCGAAAATCATATCGGCGGACGATCCCTCGCAATCAAAACCAAGCGCCACGACTATGATGGGCCAACAATGGTCAAAGATTGCGAGAAATTTCCACGCAAATGCGAAAAATGCCAAAGGAATGCGCCAGCAATCCATAAACCCGCAGAGCTTATTTCCTCTATTTCGACACCGTACCCATTCATGCGATGGTCAATTGATATCGTCGGCCCTATGCATAAATCTAAGCAGAAATGTTTCCTGCTAGTCTTGACTGACTTCTTCTCAAAATGGGTTGAAGCCGAATCATATGTTAGCATCAAAGACACCCAAGTTGAAAGTTTCGTGTGGAAAAATATTATACGCAGACACAGAGTACCATACAAGATCGTAATGGACACCGGATCCTAGTTCATTTCAACAAGATTCGAAGCGTTTTGCTAAAAATGGAAGATATTGTTGACTAAATCTACCCCAAGGTATCCGTAAGGCAATTGCCAGGCAGAAACCATTAACAAAACCATCTTAGACGGACTGAAAAAACGCCTAGGCGCTAAAAAGGGTCGATGGGCAGAAGAACTCAAAGGAGTCCTTTCGTCACACAGAACAACTCCGAGAAGAGAAACGGGAGAAACTCCCTTCGCCCTCGTATACAGGACATAATGAATTATCCCAATGGAAGTCGAATTCCCTGAGATATTCAGGAGACTACTCACCGAACGAGAAGATGTGAACAGTCTAATGTTACTGGACGATCTCGACCTTATCATCGAGCATCGCGACCATGCCCTCATATGTATCCAAAACTACCAACAAGCAGCGGCAAAGTACTACAACTCAAACGTACGCAGTCGCAGGTTCAAGGAAGGCGATCTAGTTCTACGCAAAGATTTCGAAAACAACGCAGAACAAAACGCAGAGAAACTCGAAGCAAACTGGGAGGGACCATACAAGGTCATAAAAGTTGTCCGACTAGGAGCGTATTAAATTGACACAATGCAGGACGTCAAAATTCTGAGAACCTGGAACGTAATGCATCTCAAAGGGGTTCGTAGGCAACTCGTCGAAGAACAATTTCAGCCATCCTCCTCTCTAAAAAATGGGGTGAGGGGGAGTGGGTACGTATACATATACTCATATACTCCCAAAATTCGAAACATCCGCGTTCTTAAACCCGATATTTTTAACGCTCGAGAGCCTATGCTTGCCAAAAACGCCCCATCAAATGTTTCAAGCCCGTAAACGCTTCAAGCACAAACACAACATACAAAAGAAAAACCAATCTTTGGCATCGCGAGACGTCGCAAGAACACTATCCAGGAAGACCAAACAATCATACGCACTAAAGACATCCTTAAAAACAAATCCTTCACAAAGACTTACAAAAGATAATATATACCGATAAGTTTGTTGCTGATCACAACAAACTTTCAACATCCTAAACAGACTAAGCTATCTTGTAGAGATAGCTCTCACACATCCGACTAGGATAATAGCGCACTATAAAAGAAATCCAAAATTTTGGTCAGCACTTCCAGACGACATCGAAATTGTCTTTGGAGAGATGCTTGGTTCTCGATTGATGCAAGGCATATAAGCCAAGAACTTAGCACATACTTCAATTTCGAGATGGAACCAGGTCAAAAACGGGAAACATAAGCCGGAGTTATTCACCGCAAACTCTAAATCCGAGAGTAAACCTAGGTCTTGCTCTAAACCCAACACATTGGTCTCAAACATCACCCAAACCCGGTCTCTTCATCTATATTCGTGTTTATAAGAATCCGAAAGACTAAGTCTCTCGAAAACTCGCACCCGAAACAAACAATGAATATAGTGATCTTTCAAGGAATGGATATGAGATGAAAAGCCATATCTGTCTCCACGTACGCAACACTACTCATACACTATCAAATCGAAAAAAAAACACCGATCATTAATACGAAACCGCAAAGCGGCGGGGGATTCGTAGCCACATACGACTAGTCCCAAAACATTAAAAAACGGCCATGTCTGACAAGAACAAACCATAACAAAGATACCCTCCCCGAATGAGACTACAACCTCACTCATCATCCATAGGTAGGACCGCGTCCTCACCCGCTACATCACCAAAACTCGGAGCCACGTCATCCCCTCCCCCCTCCACGGTGTCACAAAGCTCGATGTCCGCGGGATCCTGCCTCTCAGGGTTATCAGAAAACAATGGAAGGGCACAATCAGATTTCAGAGCGGCGAAGATAGAACCGAAGTCCCCCTCAGCGGCCTCCAGCTCTACTTTGCGAGCGGACAACTTGGCCTCTTGGGCCTACCGAGACGTGGACTCTTCGTCATGAAACATCTGAATCTCACTCATTGCTCCTTCGATAACCGCCAATGCGAGATCCCTATTGTGAACATCCATCAATGAATTGTGAGAGCTCACAATCTTGGCAAAACAAGTCCGAGAATCGGCGCACAAAGCAACCCTCGACTCAGCCACGGCCTCCGCAATCCTACGACTCAATGAGCTTTCCTCGCGCTGCATCCGACGCTGCAGGTGATGCAACTCCGAGGCTTTAGCCTTCCTCTCTGTCCTCTCCTTAAGCAACAAGCTCGCCGTCTTCCTGAGATCTCTCTTGAGCTCGCCAATCCAAGGTTCCAACTGAGATCACTCAAGGAAATGAGCATCCTCAATAACCTCCAACTTCCTCTCAAACTGCAATGAATTGTCCTTCGATTCAGCAAGCTCTTTCTTTAGATGCTCGACCTCCGACCTGCATTTGTTAAGCATCTCATCAATCAATGATATGAACTGCGCGAAAGAGAGAGTAAGGAAAAAAAAGAAATCTAACGCAACGAGAAAAGAGCCGCGAAACGAACCTTGGTACGATGCTGAGACCCCGCACCAAGGCTCGAAGGTCCTAGGGGCGAAGGTCCAACCTCAACCCCTCTAACGCACCTCTTCTTCCTAGCCGCCTCCATGTTGGCACATGCCCTCTTGCGCCCCTACAAAGAAACGGCGGGAGTGGCGACGGAAGCACATAGGCCCAAGACGATCACTGGCATAGCCGATGGAGGAGGCATTGATTCTGGTCCATGCTCTGAATCACCAACTGGAATAGGAGTCGTCGAGAAACCCTTCGGGTGGATAATTCCATCTTCTGGAACAATCGGAGAAGGAGGTGGCGGCACGGATGCGGGAACTAACGACAGGGTCGGGATCGGAGAGCCTATCGGAGCAACACTAGCAATGTCCCTCACCTCGACATCTCGATGAGACAGATCCTCTCAGAAAGCAAGGTATTCGGCCACGTGTCTTGGGATATCTTTGCGATTAGGGGAACTTAAAGAATTCCCCAGAGGGGTAGTGCCCACCTCAATGCTATTGTCTTTCTGTCCATCACAAGAGGAAGTCATGTTGGCTCGGCAAAGCTCTCAAATCAAAAGTTTGAAGAAGTGAGGAATGAATGAGGAATGAGAGAGAAGTCTAATATTTATAAGGATTTCTACGTAATAAAATAATCAATAAAATTCGTATTCGCAATCATCTCACCTATAGATTCCGATCAAAACAAACACCACTCGCACGCAAGAGTCGCAATCGAAACTTGCGAGCTGGGGGGCTAACTGTTGGGGTAAAAAATGGTAACATCAAAATCAACGCCCAAGACTTCCAAATGAATCCCAAAAGATCTCGAGGTACGAGTTTTGGGGCGAGAAGAAATCACCGTAAACATTAGATAATCGCATCATTTCGAATATACGAGAAAGGTTTGGTCGCCGGTAGTTGACTAAACTCTTTTCGAAAGTCAAGTCGCCCATGGGTGACTACACACGAACCATGTCTAGTCTCCCGTGGGCGACTAGACTCGTGGCAAAGTCTAGTCGCCCATGGGTGTCTAGACATGAACCATTTCTAGTCGCACTCGTTCCAAAGTCTAGTCGCCCATGGGCGACTAGACATGGACAATGTCTATTCACCCATGGGCAACTAGACCCTTGACAAAGTCTAGTCGTCCACGGGCGACTAGACTCGAGCAACGTCTAGTCGCCCACGATTGACTAGACCACGTCTTCTCGATCATCTTCTATTTCTACTCTCTGTTTATCTATCTCTTGTTTCGTCTCGATTGGAGTTTCTGATAAAGTTTAGTGATAATAATCTTAAAGACTTGTTCTTTTCGTAGAAACTTCGTATCGATCGTATAAAACGATAACGATTAACTCGAAAACCGATACTATCTTAACTATACAATTGGTCTTATCATTTCGCGAAACCAGAACTGTCTAATCGTACGAAGAACGATTTCTCCAAATGAATTCATAAAAGTAACTTCATCGCAAATCGCCCTAGGAAGACCCAGAACGCGATAAAAGTACACTTACGATGCCTGACGAGAATGGGCGAAACTACATCAAAGATTTACCCGAGTTCCGCGAAAGATAAATGGAAAACAAGATAAAGTTAAAGTTTGTAGATAAATATGGAAGAATCGTGAAGATAAGGAATTTCTCGAGAAAGGAAAATTTCCGAGGAAGGATATACTCGAATCTAGGGTGGAAAAGGAAACCGGGCCAAACTATGGAGGCATATATAAGAGAGGCCAAGGAGAATAATGAACACAGAAGAAATTTCTTCACAACTCACACTTAGAGCAATTAGGTTTATTTTCGTTTTTGCTAGCGAGCTGCATCTCAACTAGGTTTACAAGTCTTACGCTGTTAGAACTAGGTTACTCGCCGACAGCTCACGCGGCCACGACTTATCACCTGTTATAACACTCAACATAGATTCAGAATAATATCTTTATTGCTCAACACTGATTTTCGATTCTATATTACTTTTCTTTCGTCGTCTGTTTCGTCGTACTTTTGATCTATCATTTTTCTGTTTAGCAGAAATCCAGGACCTCCAGGAAAGTTAAGGTTTCTTGGTTTTCCTTTGATTACGATAATCGACAGTGCGAATTTTGGTTCCCACACCATTTGTTTAAAGTGGTGGTTATAAGCATATAGGATTGCATTTGCATAGGGAACAATAATTATAATTCCTTTTATATATTTAAGTTTTGCATAATGTTCAATGCCCTCATTAAAAGTACAATAATGCATAGATCACTTTGATTACAATGGAAAAATCTATCTTTGGAATTAACTTCTTGAAGACTTCGTGAATGTTGAATCTTGTTATCTTCTGATGCCAATCTCAACTAAGTGAAATTGAAATTTGACTTAATAATCTTCCTTATGGGCATAGTCATACTTAATCGTGGATAAACACGAGACACTTGGGCTATGTTTACCATTTTTACCACCCTTCTTGGCTTAAGTGGCTACTCTCAGTTTTAGAGTAGTTACCTCACCTTTAGCAACCCTTTACTCCTTTCTTTCAAACCCCCTATAAATTTTTTTGTGAGGCCTCTTTTGGAAAGTGCACACATGGGCAAAATCCCATGTGCAAAGAAGTTGAATGACAAGGGAGTGCTTCCTTAGATTAGCCCCACTTTACAGCTAATTAGAAATTTAGGGAGGTTGTTCTTTGAAGTTCATATTTGGTTTTAGGGAATGGGAATGGGTTGGTATCTCAACCATGGGATGTAGAGTTTTAAAGTTATATCATCCAAGGTTTGAGTTAGGATTAAGAGAAAGAGAAAAATTGAAAAAGGAAAGAAAGAAAAGAAGAAAAAAAAAGACACTAGAGATTAGAAAAAAATTTAGCTCTAACCTCAGCAAATAAAAACTAAAGTGTAGAAGAGTCCACACTTAAAGTCTAAGAAAAGAAAAATGAATCAAAGTTTGGTTAGAAAGTGGCTCTAGAAAAATAGAAGGTTAGAAGCTAAATACGAATTGAAAATGAGTCTCTAGTTGTCATAAAGATTAAGAGAAAAATGATCTTATGTAAATAAGAGGGTCGTGGTTTCGAGGATCTTAATGGGAAACACAAGGGGTATTTAGGTAGACATAGACATTTTTTGGTGAGAATCATTAGAGGTAAGTAATACATTGTATGCATAAATTGTTTGACTCCACCTCGCTTTTGCCTAATGTCTTGCACTACTTTTTTTGAGAAACCACATTAAAGATGAGTGAAACATTCTCTTTTAACATTTCTTCTTATCATTAGACTTTCTCATACCAAGCCAAACGGATTAGATGTTTTGCCCATAGGTAAAGAACACTTATGAAAGCTTAATTGAATGTGAATTGGATTGGTTGAGTAAGTGACTTGTGGATGCCTAGCCTAGGCTCATAAAGATTGTTTTGTGACAAATATGATGAAGTACGATGAGTCTTTGCTGATCCATACACTATTTTACTTCTCTTTAGGACATTGATTATAAGGCATTCCTTTCTAATAATTTGGCTTTGAGTTCCCGCTTTCAAACCTCGCTTTCAGGTTTGGTCTTTGTTGTTTACTTGAGGAAAAGCAAAGGACAAGTCCAAGGGAGTTGATGTGAGTAGGTTTTCATGCATTTTCAAGCTCATTTATCCTTGTTTTAGTTGCATTTCAGTTGTACATGTTTCATTTAAGTGTTAGAATTTAGTTATTTTCTTAGTTGTGTCTATTTTAGAGATTTTTATATTTTCATACGTCTTTTTGCATTTGTAGGTCCCAACCTCTTGGTGATCAATTCGGGAGTTTAGAATGATGGATTTTAGAGCCTTAAATGATGAAAAAACAAGGGGAATCAAGAGTGAAAAGCATAGGGGGAAAGGTTGATGCAAGAACGCTATCAAAGGAGCAAAAAAGAAGCCAAAACTTCCAAACGCATGTGGCTATCGGTCATCCTGGTCGATAGTGGCATGCATGGGAACTATAGCTACATGCACATGATGCCTTCCTGCTAGATGAATGCAACTATCGACCAGGTGATCGATAGCCACGTGAATGCGATCAATAGTTGCATGCATAGACGCGAAAATCACCCATTTTCACTTATAAATATTCTCTAAACCTAATTTTGTAAAAAAAGCTCTTCTCCTACTATTTTCTTAGACAGAGTTTGAGTTTTTGGTGACTTTTCTCTTAATCTTTAGTATCAAGAGTCTCTCTTTTTAAGTTTGTATCTTGGATCAAAAACCCAACTTTATCTATGACTAGGCTTTCTATTTCCTCATCTCTTCTCTTTCTCTTTAGCATGTGTGAGTAGTCTCTTTTGATGGATCTATAGGTGTTAAGATTTGTTTAGTTTAGGTTGTAAAATTGGTGTTGGGGATGGTTAATCTTAGGTTTCCAAAGGATTTGGTGAGCTTAATGCTAGATTTTAGAGTAGCTAACCAAGATCTAAACTTGTATGCATTTTACGCCGAGAGGTGTTTGATGAAATGTCTAGGAGAACCAAATATTTGTTATTTCAATTTAGCCAATGAGAATTGATTAATTGCTAGGTTGATTAGTGACTATATTGACTTGCTCTTAATCATTCCTAATCGATTTATTATTTGCAACAAGCGAGAGTTGAGTGAATGTGATTGATAAGGAAATGATCTATTGCCATGAGAGTGGATTAGGCTAGTAATATCCTTGGTCTTGGAATTGTGTTTAATATCATGAACCAACACCTCTTTTATCGTCTTGCTAAGTGAATCTATTATAACAACCCATGGTCCATCATCTTAATTCATTGTGTATTTCAAGTTCGCACTTTTATGTTTATGCTTGCCTTCTTTATTTAAGCTTTTTGCTTTAGATCGAGTTGTTTATTTCCTTGCTTTGCTTCTGTTTGTAGATTATTAAGAAAAACCAAAAACAAATCCCACCATCCTTATTTTCTTAGATTATACTTGAATGTGTATTCCCAATGCTTAAATCTATCTAATTAGGTAAGGTGCTCCTTGTGGTTTGACCCCAAAGTACTACAATAACATCCTTATTTTAAAGCTTCGTTGTGATTTTGTTTGCATAAACAATCGCGCAATAGTAAGACTTTTAGGACATCCACTTTGGTTCTCTTAAAGTATTGATAGAAACCAAAGTCGTATACATTTAGTTATCGCCTTCCTTAGCATCCTTCACTCATGAGCCAGCAAGACCGTACTTCAGTATATTTTGTATAACTATTGATCCTCAATTTCTAATAGTGTCAAACAACTTCCATACAAAAGCTAACTCAATTATCTAACGCCTGCCGAAATTTCATCAAAATCCAACGGTGGGAAGGCTTTCATCTTGGATGATCTTTCTAGTGCTCGGAAACTGTCCAGAAATTAGCTTTGAATTAGCTCCATATTGCTCTATAATGCATAACTTAACCTGAAATGACTCAAAACACTATAAATACATGAAAACTATCTTTTCTTGCATAAATTTTCTTAAAAACACTAAGAAAACATCTTAAAATCTATAGGAAAGGTAGTATAATATTAGTATTATCAACTCCCCCGTACTTACCCTCTAGTTCATCCTCAAGTTAAGAAAACGAAGAATAGAGAAGAGGTTTGAAAGCATTGAAATGTACTTGGACCTTCTAAACTTATTAACGACTTAGAATGACAAAACCCACTAACACTTGCATTGACATTTTGGTAGAACTCCTGTTATTAACCACAAGTCTTACCAACGTCCTCGATTCAAGCAACAATCATCTAGGGGAATCCATTATCTCCATCACTACTGTCTAAAATCTAAAGTGTGCGGTCTCTTCGAGGGAGTATCGATCAAAGAACACATAGACTCAACTCAAACGAGATCCTAAACAATTTTAGCCCACAATCGATTCCTTTCCTCTTCTTTATTCACTTTTAAATGGTTTTTAAACGGTTGATTTTCTCTACTATTGTAGCGTATCATTTAATTTTTCTATTAGATTCTAAAGATCAATTTTCTCCACTTTTATAGGGTATCATTTTATTTTATTTTTATCGATCTCTTTATCTTTTTTTCTTTTAAGCACATTTAGATTTTATTGATTCTGAAATTCATCGAGCAAAAGCATCTTTTTAAAGATTTTTATTAAATAGGAAAGAGGGGAACCATAGACTTAATTTTTTCAGGTCCGAAGAGAAATTTGATTCAATATATACCAAGCCCCAAGAAAAAAAAATTAAGTTCATTAATGTTTGAGTAGCTTAGGATTACCTGGATATCAAGGGGTATTCTGTCTCGGTTGGCTGATCCATATGGGCTATCTGGTTTGATAAAACTGCACTCAAACACTGACACTAGGGACATTAGTCATTGCTCACGTGGTTAGTTCAAAGTGAATTTTGTTCGGACTGATTTTGACTCAAAACACGTTTTGGCTTTGAATTCCTTTTAAAACAACACAAAAAGAAAGAAAAAGAATCGAAAAAAAGAAAAAGAAGCATTAGTAACAATAGAAATCCCCCAGGACTTAAGTTACACCATCCTAGTGTAAAATTAAGTGAGAAATGTACTTAAAACTAATGGAAAAGATAAGGAATATGAATCACTTAGCTATTGGTCGAAATATTTAAGATATGTACGACCATATTTGATGTTTCGTTAAACCGTAATGAGGCTTGGTTGGCCGTTTTGTGATCCGTGAAGTTGCTTCGACCAAACTGAAGCTCCACTTTACAATATAATATTTTATAAGTAAAATTTGTTTTTATAAGGGTGGAGGTCGTACCTTATATGATTTTGCCAAGTTTGCTCTCTTGAATGTTCGGTTTTGCTCATTTTGGTGAGAAACCAGGTTGTTTGAGATTCTGACCATTCCAAGGCTTATCTTTCTTGTTAAATGCCTTCTCCATATGCTAATTACTTGTGAATCTTCAGATTGGCAGCTTGGTTCGCTTGGCGGAGCTTGATTTTGCTTTGCCTTGTTTTCTTTAGTATTTGACTCATTTGGGGTCTCCGAAATGAAATGTGATTACGTCCAAAATTTTTTAGGCAGTTCTTCATATTTTTCCCCATTTATCGAGTCATCTTCAGCGATAATACTTGGTTCAACTCTTAGATAAGAGTTTTGAATAAACGAATTCGTCGGTTTTATGCACTCTTTGAACCAAAGTCGTGTGATCGTGTCTGCCAGCCAAGTGATCAAGTTTTTATTATTGTAGCTGATGAAAATGCTAGGGCGTGACAAAATTCGTTTATGGTCCAATTTCTTGCAATATTGTCTCCATAGTCTCTCCTTTGAGTCTTAGGGTCTTTAGGAAAAAATTGATGTCTCAAAATGCTACTTATGACCTGAGTTAAACACTGGAAAACTTTAGGTTATTTCCTTACTTGGCAGATATGGTTTAGCTCGGTTGCAAAAATTACTCGGTTTGAAAATCCTTTAAGCTTCAAGTGTGTGCCTGCATCCAGAACGTTCTGGCCATAAAATTCATTTTATTTCAATACATTTGAGTGGATTTTTGTGCTGGTTGTTGAAGCATTTGAGTTTAGAATTGATCCGGTCAAGAAAATGTGTTTTCAGAACACTTTTTGACCATAAGAAGTGTGGTAGGATGTACGGGATTGTTGTATGTGGTTTGTAGGTGTGGGCTTGTTGAATTGAAGCCTGGGAACTGTAGCATTGGTTGGTGGAGTGGATGGGACCGGTTTAGGGCATAAAAAGCTATGTTGTTGGTGGTGGATGATGGATGGCACGATGGTTTGAGGAGAATGGTGCTTACCACCGGTCAAGGCACATAAAGGAGCATGCGGCCAGTGGAAAGAGGTTCATGGAGATGGAACCAGGTGGCGTGAACTGCATAACTAACTTTTGCCGGGAGAACGCACGCGGTCGGTCGGAAGCTTTAGATGCCTCAGATTGTCGTGGCTTCAACGTCGTAGCACCAAGTCGTGCCCTTATTGGTCACTAGACTGGTGAGAATGGTCTCGTGGACTGGTGGGATGGTCTTGATAATCCGAATGTACCGAATTGAAATTTTCTCCAATATCTTCAGCTCTGAACTGATTTCCTACGAAAACAAATAGTATATACATTAAAAATATTTTGAGAAATAAAATATCAGTAAATATAACACCAAATTAGTCCTAAGATTAAATTCTAAAAATCAAAATAATGCAAAAAAGTCAAAAGTTAATGATCATATGGGTTGCCTCCCATAAAGCGCTTGTTTAAGGTCTTTAGTTCGACCCCTGCATTCTTTATAATGTGGCTGCCTTGATAAGGGTTTTGTCACTACCTTTGCTTGAATTCCCAATTATTCAACAAAGATCTCAATGAGTTTAAGAGCTTCCTACTTCGGTTGATTCCATGGAATAGGTTTAGGATCTTGAAATCATCTTGGACGAGATTGAGGAGATGTTTCATTGTAGACTGGTTTCTTGATTATATTGATGAGCTTCATACACTATTTGGATCCATTCATAACAGCACCTGATCATTCCAAGACTCCAATTTCAGTTCTGAAATTTTCTTCTTGCTTGTGAGCAAACCGAGATTTTAAGATCGAGTTTCTAACTTTGATCGTCGATTTCATCTTTCAAGGCATATAATACGCACATGGCTTAGGTAAAACATGGCTGGACAACCCTTGAATCATCATGGTTAGACGTTTTCCTTGCTGATTTTGAGATACATCTTCAAAGCGTGTAAGAAAACTTGTAGAGAAGACACTAGTTCTTTTCTACATTTTTTTCTTCAACGTGTGTCTTCTCTACACGTTTTTCTTCATATTCTTCAAGGTAAATGTGCAAACCATCAAGCATTTCTCATAAAGCATGAAAGTCCTTATAAAATGGTCCATATTTTCCATCATAAGTATGATGATGTTCTTGATATCTCCTTGTTGAGTGTTGATCTCAACTGTCATTTTGGCAAAATCGTCAATTTCGCCTTCTAGCTTCTTGTTCTTCATAACAAGGTTATTGTTAATCTATTTTAGTTCAAAAGCATGCTTCACAATGTCATTAGGATCAATATACTTGAGGGTCTCCACGTGCTCTCTTGATGCATGAGTATTCTCTCTTTCGATGCCACAATAGGATTTTCTCCAATTTGTTTGATTTCTTCTATTTGAAGATCTTCTTCGGAAAGGGCTGAAGATCTTTTCTTGATGGACTTTTCCACTGTAGTTAGAGATTCTTAAAGGTCTCTTGTGATAAGACTATACTTTTTTCCTAATATTTCGAAATTAGGTTGCAAAAATCTAAAATTCTGTTTAGTGTTGGTTAAAACAAGTTAAGAAACAAATTGAAAAAATCAAGTGTTAAGTCACTTACCTTTGCCAACATCCATGACACTTTTTCTGCATGAGCTGAAGCAGGAGGTTATGTCAACCACTGGGAGCATCACAGATGAAGGCACACAAAAAGCATTCCCACCAGCCATGTGGCCTTTTTTTTTCTTGAACCGGTGATGGGAGTTCCGTCAACTGGTGGGGGATTCTTGGGGGCTTCTTGACAGGGGAGCTGGTCGATGCAGGAGGTCCTTTCCACCGGCCACAATGGCCCATATGACACAGGTGGGTGGTTGGTCCTTCATCAACTGATAGGGACATTTTGTCGATTGGACTACGATTTTACTTGGCCTTTTCGCAATCAAAATGACTTTTTTGAATTCTGATTGGTCGGAAAGTTTTTGGGGAAGCGAATCATGGGACCAAAATGTTTTCAAACATTTTTGTATTGAATTTTCCGAGAGAATTAAAAAAATGGACACTTAGAAGTTCTTGAATTTTTGAAAGTTTTCTTTCCTGGACTAAAATCTCGTTCAAGGTTGAACTTGGAATGTAACTCAATCAGTGAGAGGACTTGGTGAGTTTCCATTCCACCAAATTGATTCTCATCTAAAACGACACTCTAGTCGGTAAAGACGTAATGTTAGCCAACAATTAAATTTTGAAAAATCGAAATTTTAACCTTCCTATTTTCATCAAAATGGTCACTTTGCTCGGGCATCTTCGATGGTTTGAGTTTATTAGCATTGTGGGTACTGGAAATCATCATGTCTTCATTTGTTATGAATCTTGGTACTCCGAGCTAATTTTGATTTTGATCCTTTCAAGGACGATTTCTCTCGAGCATATCACCTATCATATAATATATGTTATAAAAAAATGAAGTTTGGGGTTTTGTTTTACCTCTTTGGGAATTTTGATTGACTGGCCAATATTTACGATCAGTTATTCGTAATGCTCCAGTATGATCAATTTGTGGCATTTCTCAAATGTTTCTCCTTGGTTCTTCATGATATCATCACTTCATTCGCTCATTTTCTATCTGAAGCCTTGAGTTTTTGGCGGGCCTTAACATCAGTCTTCAGTCTCAAATAAGTTTATGGAATGGTCTAGGAGATGGTATGAATGCATTTTATCTGCTTTCTTGCTAAAATTGAAAAACTGATTTTGAGGCACATAGGCCTTTCCATCGCCCGGGGCCTCTTTTTGGTAAAGACTGAAGTAAAATTAGTCACCACCCAGTAGGAACGACTTTCAGGTATCCTTCTTATTGTTTTTGAATCTGAACTTTTTGTGTTTTTCTTGTTTTTCTAAAATCCTGAAAAAATTAAAACTATATATTATACATCTAAATAAGTCCTAGAAAATTAAAAACCATGTGGGTTTCTTCCCACAAAGCACTTGTTTTAAGTTTTTAGCTCGACTCCTTTCATTTTTATGCGTCATCGGCTTCCACTAAAAGAAGTGTGGTTCCTTTAGCTTCTTGAGTCTCTAGAATTTGTAGCGCTGAAGGTTCTTTGAGATCATCAAGCGTTCCTTAAGTTGCCTAATATATCACTATCATCTTCGGAAATAGCTTAAGAGTATTCTCGGGCTTCTTTTTCGCGATTTCATAATTCTTAACGTCAAAGCCAATAGGGATTCTGATCTTGACATTAACGAAGAACGGTTAGAACTTTTAATTCTCTCATTTTTTTCATCCACATCCATTAGTGGATCAATTTGTACTTTCATAGCACAAATGTCTCTCCTTTTACCCGTTTTTGCCAGTTTTGTAGAAATCGGTGTTTTGAGGGGTGGAGCTTCTTTCATTGAGAGTTGTTGCTTCTTTTGGCAATCTCAAGGGTCTAAAATGACATTTTTGTCCTCCAATACAGTATCATTTGTGTTGTAAATGAAAATAAGAGTAGGGTAGAAGACATGCTTGTTCACCCTTGCTAACGAAATCCTCTTGTTGGAGAAATCAAAGATTGATCCACCAGTAGCTAAGAATTCGGAACCAAGGATCAGCGAATTACTATTCCCTTCTTTTTTAAACACAAATTGAATTTTAGTGGGAATTATAATTCCTCCTACTTCAAGAATCCCATTGGGTAAAAGTCCATATTGTGTAGAAGTTGACATATCAGCATACTCGATTGAGAATCACATCGGGCAAAAATCCATATTGTGTAGAAGTAGACATACTACTAGATGGTCAAAAATTGGAAGCCCTAAGTCATGAGACAGTGTTAGTGACTTGCCATTCACATTATCTTCAGTATCACATAAGCAATAATCAATCTTTATTTTATTTATTGAGCAAGGAATGATGAACTTCCTAGGGCATTCGATCTTCTCGAAGGGAACCATCTTGAGTCTCTTCTTGTAAGCTTTATTGGATTCATTAGGAAAATGCTCAAGAGGTGGTTTAACTTGAGAATTGAAGTCTTGAAGAGGTGTCTTAGCAGGAGACACGACCTCCTTAACTTCTTTTATGTTGGCGACCTTGCAGAAGGATTTCAGTGGGTTTTCCTTTTTCTTGACAATTTCCCTTGTTTGAACAATTTGAACCTCAAGTTATCCGACATGAGTGACAATAGCTTCAAAACTTCGTTGTAAGCTCATTGTAGAAAATTTCAATCCTTTCTTTCTCCTAATTTTTGTTTCGCTTTATCTCTTGAGAGATATGCTTGAGCATAGTCTCAAGCTTGCTTTCTTGTTGATTAGATGTAGTAGCTTGAGGATACGTGAAATATTGCTTCACTTAGTACATTTCTATATTGTGAGGTTGCTGCTTAGGGTTATAGGAAGCTCCTTGTGGGGCAGTTTTAGGAGGATAGAACTAGTCCTGAGGATTCTCAACATTAGTGTTTTGGTAGGACATATCTGAATTGTATCGGTATTCTTGATGGAATCGCTTGTCTCCAAAATTTCTATCTTCCTCATTCTCTTATGTGTTATCTTCTAAATACTCCATATTTGGAGCTCCATTCACATCCTCAATGGTCTCGACAACATGAAATCCTCTACGGTCTCTCAAAAGTTTAGATCCTCTACGGTCTCATCGTCTTCAGTTGTAAAATTTTTGCAGCTTCTGTTGATGGATTGGATGCTCGCACATTTTTATTGAACCACTGTTGGCATCATTAGTAGCAAGGTTTTTCATCAATGGTTTAGCTTCAGACACGGATTTAGTCATGAAACTCCCATTTCTGGCTGTGTCTAGAGAAAGCTTGTACTTTTGGTTGATACCATTGTAAAAAAATGTTGCATAGATTTCCTTCAGAGGAACCATGGTTTGGGCAGTCCCTCGTGTATTCCTTGAATCTTTCCAAAGTTTCATAAAAGGATTCAGTAGGACCTTGTTGAAAGCCCATGATTTTTCTCCGAATAGAGCTTGATCTCAACTTAGTATAGAATTTATTCAGGAATGCTCCTTTGTATTCGTCCCAAGTAGTAATGAACTGAGGTTCCAACAACTTCATCCATCTAAGAGATTTATCATTCAATGATAATGTAAAGAGTAGTGCGCGTAGTGCTACATATCTCCTCAAATGTATCGATATGGTCAAGAGGATACTCGGTGGCAAGGCCATGGAACTAGTTTTGCTTCATGATATGGGCCAAGTTTACAATTTATAAACCTAATGCCCTACTTTAATCCCGCAAGAGAACAGGGCCAATCGTAGTACTTTAGAGTCATCCAAGGATTTAGAGGCTCGACTAGTAGAACCTAAACAAAGAGAATGCACTAAGAGTCCTAGTCTAAAGGGCGATTTAGTAGGGGATTGTCACGGGTCTCCACTAAATCTAATGGTAATCAAGGCCAAACATGGTGAAATCTCATAAAAGAAAGCAATAAGAAAGCTAGCAAAAAAGTAAAGCAATAAAAGAGTAAACTTGGATCTAATCAAATAAAAAAATAGGATCTTAAGACAATGGTTATGGATTTGGGTTCATTCTCGAGATGTGATAGACTTTGGTAAGGCTTTATTAGAGGATCGAAGCTATTCCTAGACTAAGGATCCATCTATTATCGATCAACCCACTCTCGTGACGGAGATTTATTCACCTATACACATTACAAGGCTCAACTCTCGTTTGTTTCCTATCTAAACATGTATGTGATAGTGATTCTCAAGCCCTTCTAGCCATCTAGCACGTAGGTAACATCCACTCTCATGGACCCAAGTGGAAGACATAGATCTAGTTCTCTCAGGCATTTCATCGAACACTTTCTAGGCGTCAATGAGAGAGCAAATAACTATGAAGAACTATACTAGTAGGAATCTATGCCAAGATCTAGCCTAATATTCCATCACAACCCTAGATCTATCCCTTGCCTACCATATCTCAAGATCCAAGATGGATCTACTCACTAAGAGTCATGGAAATCCAAAGAATAGAGATGGGTTTTTAAGCTCCCATGGTCTTAGAAGAGTAGATCTAGAAAAATAGATGAAGGAGAAAAGATCCAAATCACTCAAGAAAAATAAAAAGTTATTACAAAGTTCTTAGATCTCAAAATGAAAGAAAAGATAAGTGTTCTTAAGCATAAGTTGTGATATGTAATGTTCTTGGTACATAAGGGGCTATATATACTAAGGGAAGGAGAAAGGAAGCCCTAAAAAATGCTTTTTCACGTGAAGGTTGCCTGGCATCGACCCAAGGGAGACTGGCATCGATCCATGGGTCGATGCTGGGTCACGTTGGACAACAGGATTGTCAAGAAAGGCAAACATCGACCTAAGGTTGGCCAGCATCGACCTCTTGGTCGATGGTAGGGTCCCTTGGAAGCTTCTTGTGCCTGCTTTCTCCTCTTTGATGCTTTTCTTGATCCCAACTTCTTTCATAGTGTTTAGCTCCTTTTGTTCGTGGTTTTTAGCTCCATACCCACCTCAGATTGACCTCTAGAGCCTCCATGAATCCATTTTGAAATTGCACCTACAAATTCAAAGAAAATGGTATGCAAATGCAATATGCTCCTAAACTAGACTGTAGACTTAAACAAATGCATTCTAAGACTTATAAGCAATGTTTACAACCTAAATGTGGATGAAACTAGGCTAAAATACATCAAAATAAGCATGAAAATATGTACACATAAACACCCCCGACTTTCCCTTTACCTGTCCTCTCAAGCAAACAACAAAGATCAAACCCGAAAATTTGGTTTGCAAATGGGAACTCAAAACAAAGATAAGAAAAGTAATGCCTTATTCCTAATGTCCTCAAAGCAAGTAAAATGGTGCAAAAATCATCTAAGAGCCTAAGAACTTCTACTTGATCATCACAAAACCAACTCGTAGAATCTAAGCTAAGCATTCATAAACTACCCCATCGCCAATTCCTTTTTACATTCAATTAAGCTTAGGCGTGAGTTCTTTACGTATGAGCAATGCATCTTACCCATTCGGTTTGGAGTTCAAAGAAGGGTTTTAATGTAAAGAAGTGCAAAAAGAAGAGGGTTCTCTCGATTTAAAGTAGTTTCTCTCAAACAAAGTAGTGCAAGACAATAGGCAAAAGTAAGGTGGTAGCCGAACAATTCACGCATACAAAGCATTTACTTCCTCTCATTGTTTCTACCCCATTGCTTCCTAAGGATCTAGACAATTACTTCATATAATACCAATCCTAGATCTAGAAACTATAAACTTTTATTGAACCAAACTCATTCTTTTTCTTTTTGTAGATAACTAGAAATTCTTAAACTTTTAAACTTCTAAGCTAGTAACCTTCTTTTTAATTCAAGAGCCACTATCTAATCACTTCGATTCTTTCTTTCTTTTTTCTTTTTAAGGGTGGAATCTCTAAGCTTCTAGTTTCTAAGGTTAGTACTACTCTCAAGTGTCTTTTTCTTTCACTTCTTTTTCTTATATTTTTCGATTTTTCCTTCTTTTCTTTTTCTTATCGAAACAACCAAGGATCATATAAACACTAAGGAACACCTACTTGACTCAATATTCACTAACCATTCCCAAGAATTAGACAAACCCAAAACCACAAAGATTTTTCCCTCCTATGACTCTAGTTAGCCTTAAAGTGAAGCTAACTCTAAGGAAGTATCCTCTTTGTCGTTCAACTTCATTTCTCTCGAGATTACGCCCGTGTATGTACTTTCCTAAAGAGGCCTCACATATCGAAATAATTGGGGGTTTTGAAGGAAAGGCTTAAGGGTTCACAACGGTAGGTCACTACTCTAAAGATGAGAGTATCCATTTGAGCTAAGAAAGATTGGTAAAAGATGGTTAAAATATTGCTCAAATGTATTGATTTCCCATGGTCAAGTATCATAAAGCGCATAGCAAGATGCTAAAATTCATTAAAAAGCCATCTTAGATAGGAATTGACTCAAAAGATAGTTTACTTCCACTTTCGCAAAGACCTTTAAGTGGTCAATTCCAATCATGAATTTTCATAAGACAAAAGGTGGTCTAGACAACATCTTACTTCTAATGAAGGCATTATTCATTAAACAAAACACATCTATCTACGAGGTAGTTCCATCATTGTTTCCTATGCAAAATGCGATCCTATATGCTCCTACAAACGAAGTATTCACAAATGTATGCAATCTATATGTAAAGCTTTGAAAATCTTTTTGGATTTTTGAAATTTTTTTTGATTTTTTTTTTATTTTTTATAAGTCATTACTATCTACAATGCAAGACTCAATATGCATGAAAAGAAAACAACAAAACTCAAAATAGCATTAGTACTAAGGCCCTCCCCCGGAATTAAACTTCACCGTCTCGGTGAATTTTAAACCGTGAGAGTGACTCATTAAAAACACATAAGTAAAACGAAAATATGCAATGGTATATACAAGGGATAGTAGGTGTACCTTTAGACAACTCATATGTATGAGTGTCTTGATGAATCAATGGATGGCTCGGGGTCATTGTTATGAGGTACTTGGTGGTATCATTCTTAGCTCTGTCCATGCTGGGTAAGATAGTGTCATAGCTTGTCATGGTGGCGCCATTAGTTTGGATCCTACACTTAACAATGTAGCAAAGTGAGTTTTAAAAATTAAAAACCATAATGAGAAAGCAAAAGGAATTATCAATTAAGCACAAATATTTCCTTGATTCAATCAACTATCCCAAGCTAACTCATTAGCTCAAATGCATCATGCTTATTTAGAACTAATATGCCATCATAATATGAGAGGCTATTTTCGGCCTATAAGGATAAATCATGCATTCGATTTTTCACTTCTCAAACTAAGGGCTCTTGCTCAAATGCTTTCTAAACTACCAAGTCCGAAATTCAAATGATACCTTTTAAAAAAAACCAAATTTAGACATGATGTGCACTTAATATAATATGTCCAAGTTCATAGCTCATGGATAATGCTCAAAGTAGTGTGGGAACCGAAATTCTCACTGTCAATGTTATTTTGTTCACGGACTCTTTTAGCCAAAGATCAACAGATCAAGATAGCGAATTAGCGAATAATTGAATAA
>OVAN01005130.1:0-24158 GCA_900406275.1 Anastatica hierochuntica | reverse complement strand
CCGTAGACTTAATTTTCGCTTCCTTTACTTGAGGACAAGCAAAGATTCAATGACACGTAAACGAAAATCACTTAAGTGTACTTTGATTTAATATATAGGAGAATTTGTTAATTTAATTTGAAACTTATATTCTATTCACGTTAAATAACATAACAAATTAACAAATATAACACTAAAACAATAAACTTTGAATTAAAAAATGTCTATATTTAGTTTTCTATAAATCATCATGTTGTGATACTCCCTCTCTCTCCATTTTTTTTCAATGTTATTTTACACTTTAACTTTTGTTAATTTTAAGTGTCATTTTATATATCCAATGCAAATGTTTGTCAAATTTTTTACGTTTTATTCATATTCTTTTAACTTATTTAATAGACAAATCAAAGAGATAAATACTAATTAGAGGCAAAACATAATCTTTAATCATTTTTAACGTCATATAAAAAATAACCGATAGAATAATAGTTATTATTTATTAGTAATAATTGCTACTTAAATAAATGTACAAGATTATTTCAATAAATTATTGTAGAAGAAAATCAAATATCACATTCCGATCTTTTAAACTTTGAATCGACTCGTTATGCGTTTATCAAAAATTCTAAAGAAATTGTAGAACTTCCATGAATAAGGTTGATCCTTTATGTTTTTTTTGTCCTATATATATTGTAAAATACACCAAATATTTTTCAGTAAACTAATCATCTACAAGACTTGTCGTTGTTTATTTACATGACACCTAAGAATAGGACTGGGCAAAAAAACCGAACCCGAAAACCCGAACCGAATCCGACCCAAAAAATCTGAAACCGAACCCGAAAAAATATTTGAAAAAATTCGAATGGTTTCTCCGCTCAAGTGTTTCGAGTTTCGGATTTTACTCGAACTGAACCCAAAACTCGAACTAGTATATGGTTGCCCCGAAATTTTTATATACATACACATACATCCATACCATACCCATATACATGCCTTCTTAAATCCGAAAATCCCGAACTCAAACACCCAAAATATCAAGGAAACCCAAACCGAACTCAAACCCGATATCCGTAAAACCCGAAAATCCCTAAAAACCTGAAAAACCAAAAAAATACGGAAAAAATGTTAAAACCCGAAAAATACCTGAACTTAAACACAAAAGTACCCGAACCCGAAAAAATATTTGGGTGCACTCGGATTTTGGATGATTTACTAAACCCGACCCGAATCCGAAGTGACCCGAACCGAACTCAAACCAAATTTTCAAAAATCCCGAATGAATCTTGGAATTTTTTAAGACGAGATCCGAAGCCGAACCCGAACGAGACCCCGAATGCCCAGACCTACCTAAGAACAGTTGAAATTTTATGAGTTATAAAAACACATTAAGACCGTTCTTTCAAAAGCCTAAAAGTCCGCTACATAAGCAAAAGATTGGATACAAATAAAAACTCAACTAGGACATGTTGACGAGAACGAAAAAAAATATCAAAACTATATGATATTTTATACTTTTCGCTTATCCAAGAATGATATGAATATATGATGCACACGTATATCTATCAACGTATGCAACATTTTAGAAATGTCAAATGTCCCTTTAACATTTTGTTTTGTTTTTAACGAAAAACAAAAGAAAAGCATTTAGAAAATGGATGAATCCTACAAATATTCTGCATAAATATTCATCTAAAATCGCCTCTTGACTTCTTGTTTTATGGAGAAGAGACATTTTCTCATGAACGCCCACGCGCACTTACACTTACCTGATCGCAATCTCATCTCCTTTTATTTTGTTTTCCTTAATGGTTATATAAATCATAATATTTACACGAACATTCTTGTGATATCCCGGTTTATAGAGACAAAGTAATATATAAGGAAGATTTAAAAGGATTGGTTTGACTATCTATGTTACCAAAATACATTTATTTTTCCGGTCATACTCCTGAGAGGACTTCACAGTTAAGCGTGTTTGTGCTGGAGTAGCACTGACATGAATGATTTTCTGGAAAATGAATTTCTGAAATCGTACGAGTGAGGACAAACCATGAGAAAAGATCGCATGATAATTACAAAACAGTAAATCATGACTTTAAAGCTTCCTCGAATAGCATTTCCGACTGTCGGACAAGATAAATCCACGTATCCAAATAGAAACGTCAGAACACATAAGAGAGACGGTGGGCGCATTATAATTCTTTTTACAACATGTGATATGTACATTAAAAGTAATTCAACTTTTAGTGGAATATTTTTTTAAACAAAAAATATCAATTATAAATCTTGTAATATAGCCAACATTGAAACAAAAAATGGGAAATTTTTTTTATTGTTCTGGTCAATTTCTAGCGTAATCTTCACGCGCGTAATTTAAAAAGCACAACGAGTTAACGTATATCGTAGGCGTAAGTGGAACCTTCCGTAAATTATATATAAATACTGCATTTTATTTATCTAACTCTTTGAACAATCCTTCCAACTTTTCACACTTTGATTAATACATTTTATAATTTTTTTGGAAATGTCTAAATTATTTCCAAGTTGAATAATCCCTCCGAATATTAACTTACAAAAAACCCTTTTAGCCAGCCTTTTATTTTTATGTCCCATTCTAATCATTAACTTATATAACCACCAAAAAAAAATCTCTCATTTCATCACATTCTCACCAAAAGAAAAACATTTCTCTGTTCTTCAAACCTTGAGGAAGAAAATGGAGTTATTCACAAAAGGTAACAACGTTAAGTTACGTAGCCACCTTGATAAGTTTTTGGTCGCCGACGATGATCAAGAAACAATCCGGCAAAGCCGTAAAGGAGATACAAAACGAGCCGTGTGGACGGTGGAGAAAGTCGTCGATAAACCGAATCTGATAAGGCTAAGGAGTTGCCACGGCACGTACTTAACGGCGAGCAACAAACCGTTACTGTTAGGTATGACCGGTGAGAAGGTGACTCAAACGCCGTCGAGTAACAAGCCGATGGATTGGCAAACTCAGTGGGAACCGGTGAGAGATGGGTTTCAGGTGAAGTTGAAATCTTGGTGCGGCAAGTGGATGAGAGCTAACGGTGGAACGCCGCCGTGGAGAAACTCCGTTACTCACGACGAGCCACATACGTCAAAGACGAAGAACTGGTTGATTTGGGATGTTATAAACGTTGATGCTTCTGATCTTGAAACTCTGTCTGATGGAGATGAGAGCTCTGTTTCTTCTCCTGTTTCTTCACATATTGATGGGTCAGAGTTTGGATCCGAACCGGGTTCGCCTGCTTCTGTCGGATCTATGAAGAGTTTTGGCCGGTTTGGTTCTCTCGGTTTGACTATGTCTCCTAAATGGTCCCCCAAACAGGTTAGTTTGACCGAGTCTTTTCTTGATAATCAAGTTCAATTTACAATGGTGCATTGATTGATTTTTTCTTAATTTCAGTATTAATTAAGGCTACAATAGAAATTTATTATTGTTAACTGAACATAGATAAATTAGCTGGCATGCATTACATTGTAGAAAAAAAGAAATTAGGATTACCATATCAATATTTTAAAATTTCTGAAAATTTAGAAGAAAAAGAAATATATAGGCATGTAGCATTCCTCTTTCTCCACTAACATATATCATGCTCCACACAAGCACAAGCATTGTTCCACCAACCTTACAGCACCAAAATATATTATATTCTCTTAATGTATGAGTATATTTCAAAATTATTCTCTTAGAACATTGGTTTGACACTAAGAATCCAACTATGGTTTTCTAGTAAAACCTCTTAAAGATGTAAGTGATAGTGCATTTTCTTACAACAGTTATACCTAAATGCTAATTAAATACGTTTATTTTCTTCCCCAACAATAAAAACTTATACCTAAGGCTTAATATAGAATGCCATATAACACAAGACACATGGAAAGAAAAAGTAAGGTAAAAAGGGTTTGGTGTTAGTTATGATTTGTTAGTGATGGAGCAAATATTGGGTCCAGCCAAGGAAGCAAATTAGGAGAGTCCCACACTCAAATGATTTCCCCTTTCTTGGTCTTTCTTGCAGGCAAAGAATGGACTTAGACATTTCTTATTCCCTAAATATTCGATTAAATCCTTTTTTTCTCGGTCTATACTTTATAGCAAAAGGTTATTGCATTTTGGGCCACAAAAGGTTCACATATATTCCTTTCGTTTCACATAAAGTGTCGTTTTAAAGTTTTATTTTTGTTTCATAAAAAGTGTCATTTTATATTTTCAATACAAAATTATTTAAAAATAATTTAATTTTAACTTCGTTGTTTTAATGTATTAATTAGAGAAAAATAATTTTCTTAATGTACTAATGATGGATAAAAAAACTTTTTAACGGTTTCTTAATTTGTATCAAAAATGTCAAAATGACACTCGTTATGAAACATAGGAAGTATATTTTTCATCTTGTTAGAATCTTTTTCTTATATCTTCTTTCATATTTTAAATAACTTGCAATATCTTACCTTTAGATTCAATGTTTATAACTTGTTAACTTATAATATATCTAATCGTACTAATATTTGTTTAACATACAACATTTCACATATTAAAGTTCAAATACCCTGGTGCTGAGTACTCAGGCGTCTGGAGTTCGACTCCACCAAATCGCGATGCCCCACGTCGTAAGGTTTGGCTATGGATCGGGCCCTGTCGATCCATCCGTGTCAAAAAAAAAGTTTAAAATGGAACGACTTTCCCGCATCTCAAGTTAATATATGTTCTACGTGGTTTAAATTCGAAGGCAGATTTGCTAACTCGTTTGGCTAGATAGCACTTGTTTATTTTTTCTTTTGTGGGTTGTTCTATTTCGTTGTGGCCAGTCACACCACCTCAAACTTGAGAAATAGAATAGCTTTTTTGAGCAAAAAAAAAGAAAGGTTCAAAATGGAACATAATTTTAAGACATCGCTTAGGCTTTGTTTTAAAGATTTTAAAGTAGTTTCTGGTTTTTTTTTTTCAAAATCTTATTTAATCACCAAACAAGATTTAAAAATTTGGATTTTCTAAAATTTAAGAAATTTTTTTTGTTTTAGTTTACCAATCAAGATTTTAGGTTTTAAGTTTACCTAAAATCTAGGATTTTTTTTTTGTTCTATTTACGTGAGTTATTGTCTAAAGTCCAAAATCTAGTTTTCATGGATTTTTGAAGCAACAAAACAAAAAAGTTAAAAAGAATCAAAAACTAAAATTTTAAAACCAAAAACCATTGTAGAATCTACAAACATTTGAAACCTTAGTCTTTTTTTTAAAAAAAATTAAGTGATATTTTAGAAGTATTTTTTGTTTCATTAGAATTTAATTTCACCAATCAATGTTCACCAGATAAATCCAACATTTTTGTTTGGATACATTGTATCCCAGCTATCACACCATTAACATTTTGCTCAACTTGGAAATCGATAGATGCATGATCCCACCACCACACGTTAGAAAGCTCTAAATGCAACATTTAGTTGTAAGAAAAAGAAAATGCTACATTTTTCTAAATCCCATTCATATAACATTTTTAATTACGCTGACGTGGAAATTTAAACGCGCTTAAAGTCCAATTCAGTAAAGACTTTTTATTTTCCTAATTTTTTCTTCGTGTCATTAAACAGTTCCCGCGTTCCCATGTCCGCGTCGTAACCGTAACATCCAGATTTAGACGACACCAAAACACATTCACATATAAATATTACATACCAAATAGTTTAGTTTATGTTTCATATTCTCACTCATTTGCTTCCTGTTTTTCTTTCTTCTTGTAGAAAACAAATAGTAGTTTCAACCAAAGAGAAACAGTTTCAGCAATGGAGTTTTTCCAGAAAGCTAAAGCCGTTCGTCTACGTAACAGCCACAACAAGTATCTAACAGCAGACGACGACGAAGAGACAGTGACTCAAGACCGAAACGGTTCTTCCAAAAACGCACGATGGGTCGTCGAACCGGTTCGTGACTCTTACCATATCATACGTCTTAAAAGCTGTTACGGTAAGTACCTCACGGCTTCGAACGAGCGGTTCTTGCTTGGAGCCACGGGGAAGAAAGTGATTCAGTTAAAGCCGAGTCGAGTCGACTCGTCTGTTGAGTGGGAACCGGTGAGAGAAGGGTCGAAAATTAAGCTCAGGACTAGATATGGTAACTATCTCCGTGCTAATGGTGGACTTCCTCCGTGGAGAAACTCTGTTACACACGACAATCCTCATTTGTCGTCTACTCAAGATTCTATCTCGTGGGATGTTGATGTTGTTGAGATCTTGATTAATCCTCAGTTCGAGGTGGAGACTCCGGCCACTCCGCCGCCTCCGCCGCTGCATAGGAGGCCTTCGAGTTCGCCGTTGTCGGTTTCACATTCGAGGACTCCGTCAACACTTTCAGACAGATCCGATCTAGATGTAAGTACTTTTTTCACTTTTAAGTTTTCTAATTTGGTTAAATTGCTAAAACACCCTTGTAATCTTTTAAAATTACTTTTACTGACAAATTTTTCCGGTTTTGTAATTTTTGATTTTGAGCAGATGGTTGAGTCTCCTCCGAAACTCGACGGGCGAATCATACATTACCACATCGCAGACGAAGAAGGACACGTGGAGGACGAATCGACCGTTGGATACGCTTTCACGTTTAAAGGAAACAGCGTGACGGAACTGACTCGGGCACTGCGTGAAGAAACGTGCTTAGAAGACGCCGTGGTGTGCACACGCAGTCCTTTAAACGGCAAGCTGTTTCCTCTTCGTTTACAACTTCCACCTAACAACGGAACACTTCATGTTGTTTTATTACCCTCCAGTGCTAATCTCTAAAGATGTGAGTTTGTGAGTTTTTCATTCTAGTGTCTTATATGCTTAAAGCTTTGTACGGTTCGCTAAATTTATCAGTGCAACAGGTCTTTCGTGGATACATTCCGATCGGAAGAATCGGGCTATGCGATTGTCGGTCGTGACAATAATCGGAGACACTACAAATGCGTGATTGGATTCTTGTTTGGTGAAGCATATAATATGAAACTTAAAAGAAGATAGCGAGAGTTGGTAGTAGTTGGTACAAGACTTGTGGTCACGGAGATAAAAAGGACTTGGTCGCACATTAGCTTTACTTCATTTTTAGTTAGAGTTTTTGATAAATAGAAATATTTATACATTCATTTTTTTTTGGGATATTCTATAAGTTGTTTGTTTTGTTATTTTCTTTTGTTAATAGTGGATTTCTTTGTAAACAAACATTTTGTGGTATAGGGACCTTTTTGCTTTTGTGATGAGGATGCATTGGCCGTAAACAATATTGTTTATTTTCCTTAAAAAACATAAACCACTAAATGGAAACAAGTTTGATATCCGTAAGAACATAGGTAACCAATTTTTTGAAGTGATTTGTGTTAAAGAATCCTATGTTATCGAAAATAATTTAATTTGTTGATTTTACGTGATTTTACAGTGTTTTTTTTAAAATTCTTTTTGTTCAAAATACAAAGATTCGAATCATACGTTTTTATGTGAGACTGCATAAAATTTTAATAACAAATCACAATAACTTCTCTAATTCACCAAAATCTTCTAAACTCACTAAAAATCAAAATCCTGCTGAATGTTTGATTGAATACTACCTCCTTAGTTTCAATACAAAATTCAAAATCTATGATAAATGTAAAGAAAACTCATTTTATGCGCCATAATATCCAACATCCAATATTCATTTAGCATCACTTTAGGTGATTTTTAAGGTTACAACACACTTATTAAGAAATCAAAAAATTATTATAAAAAATTCAGTCAGTGTCCACCAAAATATTTGCCGATAGAGAAATATGATAGCAGTAAAAAACTGCAAAAAATATGTATAAATCTGTGAATTTTTCCGTCAATTCTTATTTTTAAAGTGATTTTCTTTTCTTAATAAATCAAATCAAATATTTTATTTCAAATTTATTTTTTTAACGCTGAGTATTTTATTTAATTGATCAACCCAAATTATGATAACATATCAACAATCAATGAATCAAACAATTGATTATAAATCGTAAAAATCATGACAAGAACCTTAAATAAAGATACAACTTCAAAAACCTAAGAAAAAAAAACTAACTTTTGGGTTAAATTTTTATCCGTTGACTTTTCATCAAATTTACTGTTATTGTTTAAGATTAGGAATTGATTTTGTATAAATGGAAACCACGAAGTTCACCGTAAACCTCTAGTATTCACGTCTTTGCTTGGTGTTTAGTAGAATTATAAAGATATAACATATGGTTACTTATTCCGATTTAATGACCTCTCTTTTAAGTTTCTAGAACCACCTGATAATGGCTGACATCGATATCGACTGAAGCAAAGCAACAATCCATCAAATATCGACCATGTCTGGTTTAGAACTCGTGTGGAGGAAACTTTAAAAGTTGCCAACCGCTTCGCGTTTCACTACAAATATGAAAGATTGTAGATCAATTAGTTGAAAGTGTTGGAATTTTGATGAAGAACAAGCAAGATCTGAATTTGTCTATGCTTGTCTTTGAAAAGAAAAAGAGAAGAACTTGAAAACCAGAATTTGGTTAAGAACACAAACACATAGAAATGACTTAGAGAAACATAAAAACATAATATTTTAGCTCTCTAAGCCATTCGTAAACAAGGTCCACAATGATCTACATTGTGAACACTTGGATCAAATTCAAAATAATAAAAGAGAGTGTTTTGTGTTCTTGTAAAATCTGGAAATGTTCTCCTTAAAATTGATTAAGATAAAAATACAAAGAGATGTCTTTTATAGACTTACAGTGATGAAAGAGAGAATAACCAACAAGTAATGAATCTAGACTAATAAGAAGCTAATTTCAGAATTTAAAATTAGCCAATGAGAGAGCTTCATTCAAATAAACACAGCCTGACATAGTACACATGTGAGCTGACAGCTCCTTCCCTTGAAGCATACTTGAGAAAACTTGGTCGGTCCTGCTTTAGCCCAACTTCACAATACTTCACAGTTTTTCCTTCCCTCGAAGCATACTTGAGAAAACTTGGTCGTACTTGCTCCAGCCCAACTTCACATGACTTCTCCAACTTCATTTCCCAGACTAGAGAACCATGTAAAACTTGGTATATCTTGATTGCACCATTCTCAATAAACACTTGAATCCGTGAATGAGCTGTTCCATATTGTTGAGGTCTTGATTAGAGCGTCCTCTTCTCGATTTACCCTCTACTGATCTAATCTAAGCGTCCTTCGATTAGATATGAACAACCACAATTCACTTCCTCGTGTTGTAGTCCAAACAATAGCTAACATTGTAGACCATTGAGTTTAGTGCTTCTTCTAACCATTCATGTCTTCACTTCTTCTTATTAGACTTCTATGAGCTTCTTTGATCATTCTTGATGTCTTTCCCTTCATCATCTTTGGTCCTTTTGTGTGTGACACCAAAGAACATTCATTAACAAGTTTCGGCCTTGTCATTGTGACTACGACCTCTCCTTCTTCTACTTGCTTCCTCCATAATAGAAAGTGATGAAACAACGACAAAAGAAAGAATAAAATTTTGCAACAAAAACTTAGCACAAAACAATGGACAACCCAAACACAACAACAACAACTTTACGTTTGCGTCTTACGAATCTAGAGACGTAAGATTTGTTGGAAGACAGTCGCCAAGAGCTTTTGCTCAAGTCTCATCGAAACTACAAATAAACATTCAAAATTTAAACTTAACCGAAAACAAAAAAAAAGATAAAATCAACTACAAAAATATTAAGAGGGTGGAGAAAGTGTTGGAATAAGCTCGAAATCAAGAGCAACTACTTGAGAAAGAAGTAACGGCGTTGTTCAAACTAAACCGAGTTATGGTTTAGGGATTAAAAGACAAAACCGATTTTAGAATAGGATTAGATATCTTTAGGAGTTATCTAAAGATTTATTAAAAGTTTTCCTTTTAGGTTTTGGAGATTGATATTTCATATAAAAGGTCGAGTTATGATCTAAGGTTTTGTTGTTGAGTTTTGATTTTGAGTTTGAGAGATTAATAAAGAGAGTGATTCTTTATTAACAAGTTTGTACGTGAACATCAAACAACACATACTCTAGCTCGATTTAAACGTGGTATCAGAGAAAATCATCGATCAAAAGGTTGATATCTACGAAGTCTCTGCTATGTTTTTACGGATCCAAAATAGAGGAGGCTAAAGTCGAAGCTTGCAATAACGGAGTCCTAGAAGATGTCTGAAGTTGTAGCCGCAACAGCCGCGGCTAATGATGGAGGAACAACTAGCAGCGGATCCTCGTCAATTCACTGCCCCATGCTCACTGCCACTAACTATAGCTTTTGGGACATACGCATGAAAGCTATGCTCAAGGTTCATAAAGCTTGGGACGTTATTGAAACTGAATCAACGGAAGGAGAGAAAAGCGATGTCGCGTTTGCCTTGATACTACAATCTCTTCCCGAGACATTGGTTCTGCAGCTTGGCGAGCTTGATAGCGCAAAGAAGGTGTGGGATGCGGTCAAGGTCAGACATGTCGGTGCACAACGCGTTAAAGAGGCGAGGCTCCATATCCTGTTGGCGGAATTTGAGCGTGTGAAGATGCTTTAGAGTGAAACCGTGGATGTTTTTGGTGGAAGAATCGCAGAGATAGCGTCAAAAATAGCATCCCTGGGAGTTGTAATCGAAGAATCACGGCTTGTGAAAAAATTCTTAACTATTCTTCCTCCAAAATTCATAACCATTGTTGCATCTTTGGAACATGTACTTGATTTAGATACCATATGATTCGAAGACGTAATAGGCCGATTAAAAGTGTATGAGGAGCGAGTAAAGGCTGCTACGGAGTCGCATGAGGAAAGCAACAAACTCATGTATGCTAACATGGAATCATCAAGTCAATCTTATCAAGACTTCAACACTGAAAGTAGATACCGTGGCAGAGGTGGCCGATTTACTCAAAGGGGCCGAGGTCAAGGACGGTGGAACTCATATAGACCAAGAGATGTGTCAAAATTACCTGTTTCAGATGTGATAAGCTAGGACACTATGCAAGTAACTGTCTAGATCGTCTCTTAAAGCTACATGAAGCTCAGGAGAATGAGAAAGAAGATACTCAAGAGGCCGATGAACTCATGTTGAATGAAGAGATTTTCTTACATGAGAAGAATGTTGAACCAAAAAGATATGAGACAAATATTGGTGATGATGTTTGGTATTTAGATAACGGCGCAAGTAACCATATGTCTGGTGATAAGAGATACTTCTCGAGTTTAGATGACACAGTCACAGGCAAAGTGAGGTTTGGAGATGACTCGAGAATAGATATCAAAGGAAAAGGACATATTTCGTTCACAGACATGAATGGTGAAGAAAGAGTGCTCCATGATGTCTATTATATTCCGGATCTTAAGAGCAACATAGTGAGTCTTGGCCAAGCAACAGAATATGGTTGTGACATTATAATGAGAGGTGAGGAGTTGACAATGCGAGACAACAAAGGCAAGCTTCTCGCAAAAGCCTTAAGATCCAAGAATAGGTTGTATAAGGTGAAGATGGGCCTAGTAAAACCCGTGACATGCTTGCAACTCTCGGCCAAAGACGACTCAAGTAGGTGGCATGAGAGACTTGAACACGTGAACAAGGAAACCATAAAGGCAATGGTTCTACGACAGCTAGTAGAAGGAATCTCAAGTGTGACTTTCGAGTCACAAATCTGCGGGTCCTGCTTATTGGGTAAGCAAACTCGCAATCCCTTCCCGCAAGCATCCACTTATAGAGCTAACGAGATTCTACAACTACTGCACGGAGATTTGTGTGGTCCTATCTCTTCATGCACACCATCGGGTAACAAATATGCCTTTGTTGTTATTGATGACTACTCCCGGTATATGTGGACCATTCTCTTGAAAGAGAAAAGTGAGGCATTCTGTAAGTTTAAAAGACTCAAGAGTTTCATAGAACAAGAGACTAAAAGGAACATTCAAGTGTTCAAAACGGACAGAGGAGAAGAGTTTGTGTCCCAAGAATTCAATGTCTACTGCGAAGAATCAGGCATAAAAAGACATCTTACTGCACCCTATACGCCTCAGCAGAACGGGGTTGTTGAAAGATGAAATAGAACCTTGATGGAAATGACTCGAAGCATTTTGAAACACACGCGCATGCCTAACTACCTGTGGGGCGAAGCAATTCGCCATTCAACTTATTTGCTAAACCGAATAGCAACTAGAGCCATTAAGGACAAGACTCCTCATGAATTATTTCGTGAAAAGAAGCCGAATCTCAGTCACTTAAGGATTTTTGGCTGCGTATGCTATGCAAAAGTAGATAGAAACCAACTAAAGAAACTTGACGATAGATCAAGAATTCTTGTTCATCTTGGAACCGAACCCGGATCGAAGGCTTATCGCTTGTATGATCTGAAAGTCAAGAAGATTGTTGTGAGTTGAGATGTTGTTTTTGATGAAAGGAAAAGCTGGGTTTGGAGTCACGGAGAAGACTCCGATCATGGAACCAAAGAGGGTTTTGAATTAACTTTTGGGCAATATGGTAACCGCGGGTTACGTGTGAATGAAGAAACAATCTACAATTAGCAAGGAGCTGATATTGATGGCGATAATGGAGTCTCGATCACAGGAAATGCAGAGGCCGAAGATTCCAGTGATGAATTAACTCATCATGAGCTCAGTAGCCACGAGAACTCTATACAAAACAGTGGCGAGATCGAGGTTGGGGCAGAATCGAGTGCTGGTGGCGGTGAAGTAAACCAGCAGCCGCGACGAACAAACAGAGTATCTTCCAAGCCTAGATACCTTCAAGATTACGTGTTGCTTGCGAAAGAAGAAGGAGAAAAGCTTCTCCTGATCGTGAACAATGAACCGACTAATTTCGAAGAAGCAGAGAGATCAAAGGAATGGGTACTTGCTTGTGAAGATGAGATTGCATCCATTAATAATTCATAAGGAGTCTTGTCCTTAATGGCTCTAGTTGCTATTCGGTTTAGCAAATAAGTTGAATGGCGAATTGCTTCGCCCCACATGTAGTTAGGCATGCGCATGTTTTTCAAAATGCTTCGAGTCATTTCCATCAAGGTTCTATTTCGTCTTTCAACAACCCCGTTCTACTGAGGCGTATAAGTTGCAGTAAGATGTCGGCTAATTTCGAAGAAGCAAAGAGATCAAAGGAATGGGTACTTGCTTGTGAAGATGAGATTGCATCCATTAATAAAAATCGCTGTTGGAACCTTGCTGACTTACCATATGGAGTTAAACCCATCGGACTTAAGTGGATTTTCAAGATAAAAAAAAACTCGGACGGAAGCATTAACAAGTACAAAGCCAGACTTGTTGCAAAAGGGTATGTTTAACAATATGGAGTAAATTTTGAAGAAGTATTTGCACCAGTAGCAAGGCTTGAAACAATTCGACTTCTCCTAAATCTCGCGGCATCTCATGGTTGGCAAGTGCATCACTTAGATGTGAAAACTGTATTCCTACATGGAGAGCTAAAGGAAACAATCTACATTACTCAACCTGAAGGCTTCGAAGTCAAGGGGAGTGAAGAAAAGGTTTATAAACTCAGTAAAGCACTCTATAGGTTGAGACAAGCGCCTAGAGCATGGAACAACAAACTAAAACAAATACTTGTGGAGATAGGATTCGAAAAATGTGTTAAAGAGCCCTTGGTATATAAGAAAGTGATCGAAGGTAACCTCTTACTTGTGGTTGTGTATGTTGATGATCTTTTTGTGACAGGAACAAGTACAAAAGTCATCAAAGGTTTTAAAGATGAGATGAGCTCGAAGTTTGAAATGAGTGATTTGGGAAAGTTAACGTATTATCTTGGAATGGAAGTACATCAATATGAAGGAAGAATCACTGTTACTCAACAAAGGTATGCATCAAAGATCCTTGAAGACGTTGGCATGGACTCATGCAACTTAACGCTGATACCTATGGAAATGGGGCTGACTTTGTCGAAGTGTGAAACCGAGAAAGAGATTAATGCAACAGATTTTCGGAAAACAATAGGATGTCTACGATACCTATTACACACCATACCTGATCTTTCATATGCTGTTGGAGTTTTGAGCAGGTATATGCAAAGCCCAAGGGAGTCACACGGAGCTGCATTAAAGCAAGTACTTCGATATTTGCGGGGAACCATTGATCTCGGATTGGTATTTGAGGGAACGGCTGGAGAAGTACCAAGGTTGACTGGGTATAGCGATAGCAGCCATAATATTGACTCAAACGATGGAAAGAGCACAAGTGGTCATATATTTTACTTGGGAAAGGGACCAATCTCTTGGTGTTCACAGAAACAAGATATAATAGCTCTGTCATCATGCGAAGCCGAGTTTATGGCTGCAACTGAAGCTTCGAAGCAAGCCATCTGGCTGCAAGACCTACTTCTCGAGATTACAGGCAAGGAAGGCGAGAAAGTCCTACTAAGAATCGACAATCGTTCAACTATATCTCTTACGAAGAATCCTGTGTTCCATGGGCGAAGCAAACACATGCATCGTAGATATCACTTCATAAGGGAATGCATTGAAAATGGACAGATAGAGGTCGAGCATGTTCCGGGTACAGAACAAAAGACCGATATTTTGATTAAGGCTCTTGGGAAGACGAAGTTCAAAGAAATGAGAGATCTCATCGGAATACATGATTTGTCAAAGATGGATTTCAAGCTTAAAGGGGAGAATGTTGGAATAAGCTCAAAATCAAGAGCAACTGCTTGAGAAAGAAGTAACCGCGTGGTTTAAACTAAACCGAGTTATGGTTTAGGGATTAAAAGACAAAAAAGATTTTAGAATAGGATTAGATATCTTTAGGAGTTATCTAAAGATTTATTAAGAGTTTTCCTTTTAGATTTTGGAGATTGATATTTCATATAAAAGATCGAGTTATGATCTAAGGTTTGGTTGTTGAGTTTTGATTTTGAGTTTGAGAGATTAATAAAGAGAGTGATTCTTTATTAACAAGTTTGTACGTGAACATCAAACAACACATACTCTTGCTCGATTTACAGAAAGACCCTCACGGCAAAGAAATGCTAACGAAATTTTCCTTCCAACAAAATCAATAAGAGGCGGTTGCTTAAATAGATTTAAAATTTAATGATTTTTTTTTATCAATGAATATTTTATTTAAACTTTATTATAAAATAAGAAAACATATTTAGTTGGTTAAAAAGGAAAATATCATATAGATTCCTCTTATATAATTTCCAAAATTATGGACTTACTAATCATGCCATATTAAGAAAAGAAAAAAAAGTGTCTCTTAATTTGTAAGAAACAATTTTGACTGTAACACCTTTGTATATCATTTCCAAGCAACTGACAAATAAAATTTTAGATAAAATCTTTTTATTTTCTAAAATATTTATTAGAAGATCTAATTCACAAATATAGATCGAAAAAATCTACTCAAATATTTATTCGACTATCGTATTTATTTAAAAAAATTCGTAATCAATTATCCATTTATTTAAAGGAGACTCAACATCACACCAAAAATCAGACGCTTCAACTTATCTCCATATCCTCAAAAAAACCCTAACAATCCTCCTCTTTTCTCTTGCTCTATCGCCGCCGCCGCCGCCGTTAATTCACGGTGGTGATCTTTCTCAGACGGTTAAATCGAGCATCTTTCGTCGGACGCCATGGCTGCTACCGCTTCATCTGACGTCGCTGAAGGACCGGTTATGGCTCTAATCAACAAGCGTCTACGTGCCCTCCGTAAGAAATACAACCGAATCACTCAGATGGAAGAGTCGATTTCTCAGGGAAAAACCCTAAACAAAGAGCAACAGGAAGTCCTCCGATCAAAGCCAGCCGTCGTCGTCCTTATCGAAGAGCTCGAAAAGCTTCGTGCTCCTCTCTCCGCCGCGGTTTCAGAAGAAATCAGCCTCGCTACTAAGCACCACCAAGCTTCCTCCGATCAATCCACCGCGACTGAGGAAAAGGAAGTCGAAAACGATGCCACCACCAACACCAACAGTCCTCAGGAAGCAGCGAGCGATGACGGAGCCAAGCTTGAGGATTTGGTGAATCTCTTATACTTTGGTTCCTTGTTCGATGTGAAGTCGCAGAACGAGTTCACCTCGATAATGTTGACCAGGACTCACGAGAGAGGATGCTGCTTGACTTACGATTACGTTACCGACGACGCCACGGATATGCTCGGCGATCGTGATTTGGATTCGATCTCGCAGCTACGGAGTCTGATGGTTTCCCGGCCGGCGGATTCGTCATTGTCTCATAAAAACGCCTTGGAACGATGCGTTGAGCACGCGAAGCTATGGTTGGCTAACTCGGATCAGCCGATTGAATCGAATTGCGATGTGTCATGTATAATAAACCCTTTGAATCTTTAGCGGTTTTGTGTTTGATTAGTCATTGTGATTGATGTTTGTTTATGTGGTTTCAGATGCTGCATTGAGGGAGAAATTGAAGAAGATAATGGATTCGGATTACTTCACTACTACACCGGAGTTGAAAGCTCCGGTTGAAGTGGCGGCTGCAGCTAACTATGCTTCTTTCCAGGCCACTGGTGTAAGTGAAACTTGATGTTAGGCTGCATTGTTGTTTGCTAATCTTTTGTTTTTAAGACATACTGTATCGTTTATGTCTTTGTGGGATGTGAAGAAGGAGATAATGATCTCTTTACTTTAGTTTTTGAAGACATCAAACTATCGAAGTTCTTTTGTTAAGCAGTCAGAGTTTGTTTAGGCTTCTGCTATGAATCAGAAAGGGAAATGAAATGTCTGGATTTTAATGATACAACATGAGAAAGAGATGTAATTGTGACATGAGATTAGTAGTATGCTAAGTTGTTTGGAGAGGGATAGAGAAGTATATATTCTTAACTTTAGTTATGCACGGTTGTTGATTTTGATTGTTCAACATTCTCATGGCGTTTGAGAACTCTTATCTTAAATAGAATAAGTTATGTAAATGGTCTATGGTGTGAATTGTCAAAACTTATGTTGTGGTTTATATGTGCGACTTATTTTCTCTGTTTTGCAGGGAGAAGATGCTTCAAACGGCAAAGAACAAGAATCAGTTGTTAATGATCAGTCTCTACAAGATGAGAATCAAAAGGTATTACTACCGTGATTCGTGGAGCTTTAAATCATCTTTAAACAAATTGCTTGAGGCTGAATCTGATTTTTTTGTTGTTGTGAAAGGTTGAGTCAGTGACGGAAGGAGAAGTGGTCCATGGACAACAAGAACAAGGCTATACTCAGGTGGAAGCTGAGAATGCTAATAAGAGAGAGTATGTGCCTCGTGGGTCTTACCAAAACCAGAGGGGTGAGAGAGGTGCTCGTCGAGGTGGTCGGAGAGGCTATTCCAATGGCCGTGGAGGTCGAGGTGGTGGTGGCGGCTACCAGAATGGAGGACGGTACGATTCTTATGATAACTCCGGTGGAAATGGTTTCCAAAGGAGCTACTACAACAACAACAGAGGAAGAGGACGACGTGGTGGTGGTGGTGGTGGAAATGGTCAGTCATACAACCACCACCAAGACTCTAATGTTACTGCTTCGTCTTAGCTTTTTAAGCCTCTGGCTTTTTGGTGCGTCTCCTTCGTTTTCTTTCGAGTCTGCTATATCTTATCTAAGCCTAATCTCGTGTTTGAAAACGTATGACAATCGGCTCGCGGCTTTTGTTATGAACATTTTGGTTTTGTTCTAGCCATCAATTTGACTGTCTTCGACATATGAAGAAAGGATCTTCTTTTACATGAGAGCGAGCATCATAGGTAGCTTTTTATTATATAACCCGAAACAGCACAAACCGATTAGTGTAGGGATCTTAACATTTTGTTTCACTGTGTCTGCCATTTGGTTCTATGTCTAGAAAAGACTTCTCCTCAAGATCTTCGATTTGTGAACCGGCTTTGTACTGGTAACTCCTGGCACAGTACCAGAAATATCCAAGGTTAACCATGCCCAACCCGGCAACCATATAGTAGAAGTAATCCAGTTTCCCTCTGTCGAGGTCATTGTTCAGCCAGCCAGAGAATTTATGCACGGCGGTCACAAGCAGACTGCTCAGGTAATTAGATGCGGCAAATGAGAGCGGAAACAGTGCATTGCCGATGCTTTTCATGTGCTCTGGAAATTGACTGTTGAAGAACTCGATCTGTCCGATGAAGTTGAATGACTCGCAGAGTCCCATCGAAATCACCGGCACAGCTAGCCAAAAAACTGATATTTGTTTCATCTCCGTAGTAGCCTGTGTACGCCTCTCTTTCTCCACAAACCCTATGGTGAGCATGGAGAGTATGGCAAACATCATTCCAATCCCCATCCGTTGAAGGAGCGTGATCCTGAACTTGTGGAGTCGCCACAGGGACGGTACTAGGATGCGGTCGTAGATAGGCAGCCAAATGCCTATTGTGATGAAAGCAATGACGGATACAGAACCAGGCGGTACCTCAAAGTGCGGACCCATGTGTCGATCCATTTTCATAGCTTGAGGGATTATGAAAGTTATTTGTGTGGACATTGCAGTAATGGTGATCACGGAAGCAAACCAAACCGGAATGATTCTGATCAGACACTTGAGCTCTTCAACTTGTTGAACACTACATAGCCTCCACTTATTCGCCGGAACTCCATCAGATGAAAGATCACCTTCTGCTATCACAGCCGCTTTGTCAAGGAACCTAAATGTAACAAATACATTTTCACTTCATCATATATATCAAATTGCTATTAGAAATTGATTGCGTTTTAGAATATGATTTTACTTGAATTGATTAGAAAGAGGTAACTTGGATAACACGCCAGGTTTAACCGGCGGGTCGTAGTACTCCACTGCCCCATTATCAACCGCCAGAATCTCGAGTTTCCGCTTCTTATGAGCCGCCACAATGACCTTACCAATACCAGTGAACACACTACCTTCCGGTTTGACATACACATAAAACCGCATTCCGACAAAGAACAGAATAAGCGCGCAAACCATCAAACCGGTCGGGACACTAAACCCGATGACCCAGCTTACATTTTCCTGTAAGTAAATCACAACGGTATGTGCAAGGATGAGAACCAAGGAGAAAGTTAAGTAGTAACAATTGAAGAAACTGGCCATCCCTTTAAGGCCTTTCTCTGTTCTTTGGTCAAACTGGTCAACTCCGAAAGGGATGCTACAAGGTCTGATTCCGCCGCTACCAATGGATAGAAAGCCGAGGCCGAGCAACAGAATCCCGAACTGGAGTTTGTTCGGACCGTCACAATGGTCTGGACCGTGGATGTTGCACGGTGGTGGGTGCAGTTCAGGTAACCAAGATGTGAGTGTCACTGTCACTAGGCCCTGTTGTATTTACAAATGTGATTCATTATTTATTAATCTAAAACACATTGAGAAAAATTCAACTCTATTCACATTATAGCATATAATATATGTTTCTGTGTTAGTTATTTGTTACAATCCCATTGTGTTACGGAAGATCATTAATAGGAAATGATGTGTAAAGGCATTAACTGGTACTTGCTTAAGCAATAAAAGAACAACAATGTTGACAAGCTAACTTTTAAAAAGCAAATGGCATCTATGTTATTTTTGTCTAGCTTAGTGATATGGACCGTCTGATATTTTTTGTTTCTGCATCATGTATAAAAGTTAAATGAACAAATCTTATCACATGTGTCTAAACACAAACGGTTCAAATCTTATCTATAGTTACTATGTTTTATCATATAATTGGAAGCTTATTATCAATGTAAATGTTTATACTTTATATAGTAAGATCAGAGAGAGAGAGGGAGAACGTACGAGAAGAGTGAAGAAGGAGGCGTAAGCGATGGTCTTGAAGCGGCCAGTGTAGGCGTCTGAGATGATAGCACCAAGGAGTGGAACCAAATTTGTGAGACCTAACCACAAGTTCAAAACGATGGAAGCTTCCACTAACTCCATGTGGAACACTTTGATCAAATACGCCATGAAATTTGCCGATACACCCATCGTTCCCAATCTCTCTAACGTCTCATTTCCTAATTATACTATAATCTCATTTACTAAAATTTCTTATCACCAAAATCAAAAGAATGTTACTTCATTGCGCTTTACTATTTTTCTCTATTTAATACTTCCTCCGTTTTTCAATAGTTGATGTTTTAAAAGAAAATTTTTGTTCCGTGTTAGATGATGCTTTTCACATTTTTATGCAAAAATTTAATGTTATTTGATGTTTTGACTATTAGTATTCTGATATTTGATTTTTTATTGGTTGAATTAGTTGTAGTTAATATTGTTTTTCTGGAAAAAGAGATAACCTAAATAAAACTTAATAAATCTTTAATCTCTGTGGCTAAGGCTAAAACATCAAGTAAAAAAATACGGAGGGAGTATGAATGAAAAATTTCGGTTATTTAAGTTGGACCAACAGTTAAACACAAGTAATGTATATTGTCTGAAAAGCTTTGCTATATTTCATGCATGTTATGTGCAAACGCTTATGCAAAAGCAATAACCTTTTTTTGTTTGTAAGCAAGAGAAATACCTTTATAGTTTAAACGGTCGAAGACACACACACACGTATATATTATTTTCTCAGATTATTATATTGCATGACCCATAAATATAAGTTCAGTGGATTTAGCTAGCTCATGATATTAGCATGGTATTCGCTAAAAACTTCATAGATTTAGGTATTTTCAATGAAATTTAAACTTAGAGAATTATAGTAAAAGAAAATTCTTAGTCAATCGTTTAAATATTTTTTCCTTTAACAAAAAAAGGTACCTTATTTTGCAGTGGCAATTAAAAGAGGTTTTGATTATTTTTTTTGGTATAGGTCTTTCTCTAGATAATAAAAGGATATGAATTATAAGATAAAGAATTTCCTCAACCGCATTATAATTCAATTGAAAGGGATCATCGTAAAGTGTTTAACAGTCATGTTGAGAATTATTTTAAAATAGACCATATAAAAATTTATGAGGAAAATAGAAGGTTAATAATGTTCTTGAAAAATAAAAATATTGGAAGAAAAGGAGAAGAGAAAAAGAAGTTACCTAGGATGAACATAATGGCTCTCCAGCCTCCACGGTTTTTCTCCGGCGGATTTTTCCGATTCGTCGAGTTCTCAACAACTTCCATCTCCGACGATGATCAAAATGATTTCGTGAAAGATACGACTAAATTAAAGAGAGAGGAAGAAGAAATGTGTTTTAAGACTTTAGATTATACATAATATATATTTTGAATTAACTAGTTGGGGTATAGAATAGTGTAGTAAGACACGGCACTACTTAGTAACTAGAAGATGAAATGAAGCTGAGGATGGTATGGTTTCTTATTTATAGATATAAATTGAGAGAGAGTAAGAGCCAACTCAGAATGTATGTGTTGTTTTATTTCTCTCTTAACGCTTTTGACTGCTTGATGAGTGTGTGTTTGTATCTCTTTTCGTTGTGTCTTTTTACTTATAAGTGTGGATCTCGTTTCATTGTTATATATAGATAGAGAGACTGTATTATTTTATCACTATAGATTATTTACAATCCCAAAACTGTTATTTCCTTTTATAAAAATGAGTTTTGAATTAAGGTATTTCTTGATATGTTTCCAAGTCTTACCTATTATTTATGCTTATTACTAAAAATTTTTTTTATATAAATTATATAGTTTACAATTTAGGGGTTGATTGGTTTTTGACTGTCAATACTTTTACTTTTATTCAAAGTCTTTACAGTTAAATTTACCCAATCATGTTTTAAATACTTTTAAAATTTTACAGTCCTAAAATCTCTCCTTAAAATCCTCAGAGTCTAACTTACTCTTTTGTTGTTTTTAACGAGTGATTTTTTTACAACCAACGATTTTTGACTTTTATTTTATTTTTACAGTCACATTTTTAAAAGTTAAAGTCAATTAATAATAAAAGTATTTTACAACAACAGTTTATCATAACCGTCCAAACCAGTCAACCTCTTAGTTGGCAATGCGCTGTGCTCCAAGTTAAAATATTTCAAACTATAATCTTATTTCTACTTTGTAATTAGATTTGATAATTAATTTTTGAATCTTTATTTTGCACGGTAAAACTAGATACTTGAATGATATCTTAAATTTTTGAGTTACAAATTATCATCATATTATTTTTTAATTTAGTCAGTTTACATTGTTATATATGCAAAATAGTGTTACGTCTGTTTAACATGTTTGGTACAAGGCTTTTTTTTTGGCATCTGGTGTTATTATTATCTGTTAAACCAAAGAGATATAACTTTTTGCAACTGGCACTAGGCGACTACCTAACCGTTTTAGGAACCAGTTAGATATCACAGACAATATGTAACTATTTAACCATTATGGAAACCGGTTAAATACCACAGACACCAGCCCAAACAAGGGAGCCAAACAAAAACTTCTAAAACCATAAACAAAAAGAGTGATATAACTATGACTTTAACGACAACGACCTATCTTAACCAAAGGGATATGCGACTAAGAAGTACCACGCGAGATCCAACATAATCATGGATGTCGAAGCTGGGCTAAAAGACATGAGAACTAGTTGATCCTCGAACCATAACACCACCATAAAGCTAGCCACGAAACAAACACTGAACTCAACTAACACCAGCAACAACGGCAAAACACGTACACCTATAAAGACGCAGAGATGAAAGCACAACCCTGAAAGAGAACTCAGCTGGCTCAATGCAACCAAAAGCAGTTAGGTTCAAAGGAAACCAAAGATCTGTGATCGGGAAAACGACAACTAAGATCATCAACTTCTACACACGGACACAACGAGCCATACTCTGCCATCTACAAACAGAGGTCAAGTCACCTTCTCGCAAGAGAGAAGCTAAAGATCGAAACAACTGCAACGCTTAGAGACTAATTCCAAAGGAACGTAGATGACTCTGTAGCGGTTTCACATCCAGAAGTCGAACCCAAACCACAGCCTAACCTCTCTCTTAACACCAACCTAAAGAGCAAACAATCAGGGACGAAAGACAAGAGAATCGTGCCAAAGTCAAATACAACATCCCACTCAAAACCTAGGCAACCGAAGGATGAGAACCACCCCTCCACAGACCAAATCTGTCAGAAAGCAACCTGTAAAATTCCGAAGAAACTGATGTATTCATATTTTATCAGTTTTCAATACAGTTTTTATACGAGAATTACGGTTTTTAGTATGTATTCGGATCATTTTTGCGCGGTTTGTTGTTCTTTGATGTTTTTATAGGAACAAAGCTTGAATGGACTAAAAGAAGGCATTTGGAGTGGAATTCAAGAACCAAAGGAAGTCTCGAGAAGACTGAGGAAATGTCCACGCAGAAGGACAAGGATCGATCGATCCTTGTCATGTGAAGGGACATGGATCTATCGATCCTTGTCCCGATTTCGGACCAGACCCTGAAGACACAAACCGAAGTTAATTTGAACCGAGTTTCATACCTAATAACCTAGACTCGATTTTCTGTTCCAGTTTATGCTTTTTTCGATTTTGGAAGAACAATTTTGAGCTTTGTAACTTGTGAGAGAGATCTACTATTCTGTACTTCGTTGGAGAAGAATTCTAAACTCTACTCTTGTTTTTCTTTATTCAATACATTATGTTTCCCCAAAATTCATCTTGTGTTGTCTTGTTTGCTTTGAGTGAGTAAATTGCTAGTTGGGTTTAGGGTTTCTCATAGGGGATTTCATGATTCAGTGATTGTAAGGTTGCTAGATTGGGGATTTATCTATTGATCTTCGTTTCTCTCTGTGTTTAATGCTTGAATTGGATTGATCACCTAGTTCATAATATTAGGTTATTCAATACACCAAAAGTGATTGCCTAAAACTGAGATTAAACGAGCAAAGTGTCTTTAACCAACGACAGTTGATGTTACNAAATCAATCCTGCTTAGAATTCATGCTTAGGATTTGAAACTCAACGAAAGTTAGTGTCTAGGATCCTTAAGCATAGATAATTAGCACTGCGACAGTAGGTTAATTATAATCTTGTGAATTGAGCTAAGATGGACCTTAATTGTCTCCCCGTTAACAATCTGCAATTCTGATGAAATGATTTCCCTGAGAATACCTTGTGCCTAGCATTTTCTCTAATTGTTTTACAACCCGTTATTGTTTACTTGCTTTCTTCCTTTGATTTCGTTATTGCATCCCTTTACCAACTATCTTTGTTTCGCTTTAGCCCGTAATTGATTCATAGTTCTTCGTTCGACAT